>JAKTTQ010000311.1:0-20098 GCA_030581555.1 [Candida] argentea
AGGATGCATTGTACTATTGTGCCAGGGCAAAACTTCAAGGGTTGGTCAACTCTTCGGGCTATACTTGCAATATAGTGGATCCTGCGTAATCACATTGTTATACGCCTGGACCCTGGCCAATACTGCTGGGGCGACCAAAAAATATTTCCGCTCAGGCTTGACAATGATTGGATTTTCCCTCGCAAACATTATTGGGCCCCAATTGTTCCGCGCATCGACTGCTCCTCGTTATCCCGCTGCCAAGTATACAATTCTATTCACTCAGGTGGCGTGCATACCTTTGACATGTTTGCTAGCATATATTTTGCAAAGGGAAAATCAGAAACGTGATATGGCAACCAAGCCCACCGGTGCCGATGCTGCTGCTGATGATGCTCTAATTGATGATTCAACCGAGCGCGCAAACCCGGAGTTTAGGTACACTTATTAATAACCCATACTTTTTTTTCAAGATTAAAGTCTAAACTCCGAGCAGAACATAAAAGCGCGTATCGGGTGCAGCTATTCAAGTTTGATGAAGTATCTTCTGATTTGACTGGGCCAAATGAGACACGGCACATGAGACTCAACAAATTACTCATCAGTCTACATATTGCGCCTTTGGTATATTGCGGAGTACACGTATCGCCACGACTAGCCAAGCATGCGCAAAATCGTATTCTCAAAGTATTTCAGGATCTTCGTGGAGATTTGTATTCCATTGAGAATATCTCAAATGTTACTGCCGCAATTTTGAGAAAACATAAAATTGTCAAGGTGACATCTGACAACTCCATAATTGCCAACGCATTGACAGTACAAGGGGCAATGGATCCATTTCTCCTGTCGTTGTCCTCGTTGGAAAATGTTACACCTGTACATCGCTCATCGTCAACGCCAAGCCCGAACAATACGGTGGTTGCAAGCGATCCTAACATGTTCATCGAGATCAATCTTTCAGAGGCAAAAGTCTCGCGACACCGCTCGCAATGGCAACCATTGGGACCGTGTCTCTTCAACCCAGCACGAGGCGTTGCGACTTATAGACAGGGTTGGTCGGTGGATACGAGCAGTGGGGTTTTTGCCAATGTTCAATTTGCGATGTTACTAGGGCTATTGAACAGCGGTAACATGGACTATTCAATAGCGTTGGGGATGAGCGGACTGCTCTCGTGTGATGTCAAGCCTGGAAAATACGTTCAGTTTCAAATAATCACCGACACAGCGACGGTCACTGGCGTGAAGCAGCGACAGATCAATGCCACAAAAAAGATGCCACTCAGCAGCTACTTTGATTCTCTACTGTTTGGAGAGTACACTGATGTCGAACCTTACACGGTCGTGAATTCGAGAAATGTGCAGACGGCTTGCGTGACTGATGTGCGCTTTTTGATGTGTGATTCGATTTGACGCCGTGACCAGTCAACGGTTATCGGGGCGGGGTTGGAGTTTATCGCGAGCAAAAAGCAGTTTCGTGGGAATCATGAGCTTTGAGATCACGAGAAGACCGCATGGTTTGATCCTCAGATAGCTGTCGAAGACCATTTTTACTTGACCCAATTTCGCATTCCAAAGGAGGCAGCACCGATGAATACCAGACGACTACCAACGAGGATCTCTCCTGATGTCATCTCGAACGCGACAGCGCTGGTTGAATGTCAGACGGCTATCGAGCAGGTTGACCCTGGACCTGCTTACTTATTTCCAAGGCAACAGTGTGCATTGAAATTTAGACGGCCATGGCCAAGATCTCTTCCAAATTTACTTTTCATCTCCGACCAGGTCGCACTGGAATGCTATCGTGGCATTATCGGAGGGGATTCTCCCTGAACAACATCCTCATGTTCAAGACGACATCACTGGTCGGATATCATACTTTCATTGAACAGTGTTTCTTCTGAACAGCCCTTTCAACTCTGGGGCGAGAGAATTTAGTGAAGATCAGACGGAAATTTTTAAGGATACCTTTTTCTGAATGGTTTCGAGGCGACAGCTACGGTCTAGAGCCAAATGGCTATTGAGGAGAATGCCTCTGCACATTTGTGGGTCACAACTATGGTTAACTCATCTGTCATGGGCTACGCGAAAGAAGTATTCATGAGGTCGACAAAGGCGTTGAAGGCGATGATGATATGGCTGTTGATATGGCTATGGTGTTGCTTATCTTATGCTGCACCGGTGGATAGCGTGAACACCATAAGAAACAACCTCGCTTTTCACGCCAATTACCAGCGGCATCCACCCTCCTAGACTACCTAGCTTATTTCCATAGACAAACTTACAAACAAAAATCCTTTTTAAATACTATAGTAAACTAAACACGTGGGCCCCGAATCAATCATCACGCAGCTGAAGAAATCTCATGATGTACAAGAATAAATTGGCAATGTCCAAGTATAACATCATTGTGCTCAAAATTTCATCTTCCATATGAGCTTTTTTCAAAATGATTTGAGTATCGATAATGATATAGATGCTGAACACAAGGGCGCCCAATCCCGAGTAGATTTGGTCGACAAAGCTGGAAGTTCCGGGAAAAAACATCATGACAAAACCCCAGCCGATCAATGCCCAAAGAGCGAATACCATATACCCTTGCCAACTGGTGAAGTCGTATTTTGTTTGGAAAGCGAATAATGTCAAGCCCATAAAAATCACAAACGTCAAGAGTAATGCCTGCACCACGATTTCGGTTTTGACCAATGCTGCGCACATTCCAATTCCGTATGCTTCGCAGAGCGTGAAGCAGGATAAAAGCACGAGATTGATGGGGTATGAGCGGGCCTTGAAGGCGGTTGCAATCAGGAAACCGATACCCCCGATCATAGACACAAAGAATAGCCACATGTTTTCGAAGGCCCAATGCTGGATGGCTGCATTTGATCTCAAAAGAAATCCAACAACGACGGTGGCCAAGATCTGAACTGACAATAACGCATACACTTTGCGTACATACATTTGTCTTATCGGGAACTCACAGGATGCAATGTCAACCGAGTATTTGAAATCATCCGGGATACGATCACCATCATTTAAAAGCGGCGAGGCCCGATATTCAGGTGGGTTTCTGCCAATAGTGGCTGGTGTAGACATATTGGACGGGAAATTTGTGAAGCAAAGAAGGGCTATCGGTAGTGGGGTGCTTATCACGGAAAGAATGCCGCCGAATATCTAAAAAGTCATTTATGCCGTCCACGTGACCACTACTCGGATTTCGGATCCTTGACTGAATTGTGATGGCGTGCCATAAGCTTTAATGAAGCCGAATAAGTGAAGATACAACGATATTTCAGAGATGTAACAGTGAAGCCGGCTGCTTCATAACAGACTTGATGCATGACAACATGCAAAATCGGAGTCTGTTTCTGAAAGTGTAATAAGCCTTACACCAAGTACACAAAATGAATACTTCACACCATGAGGAAGTAGCAATCCGGATGGACATCGCTATTTCATATACGTGGCACTAGTAAGCCATCCAATTTGCATTCACATCAAATTCTGGTTGAAATATACTATAAAGTGTTATATCAGAGCGAAAATTAAGCTTGCGTGCACCGAAAAGGGGTCCTGCCCCTTTTCAATGTTGCCGAAATTTCTAATGCATATCGTGGTCGTCGCATTCATCAGGCCATCTGCACCATGTTCGGAATCGTTTATTGCGGAATGGCCTCAAGCTGACTCGCTTCCTGATCAGGCTCACCAAAGTGCAAACTTCATTACTGTAACTCGCGGATTGGTGCTCGCTGGATTTCGAATCTGCATCAGCGTCAATTTCACGTGCCTTTGAAGTGACGATCGACTTGCCTCGAGACAGAACGGACATGGACCGGGACGTTGGTTCCTTCGGTTCCGGGATGGGGTCAAGGTCTGCCGGCTGATACTTTGAGCGTCCAGCAATACTGCTATCCTCATCATCTTCTTCATCGTCTTCTCGAGAACCGTCGCTATCATTGTCATTGTGATTATCGTCAGCCTCGTCGTCGCTAGTGTCAATATCGGTGAGTGTATTATTTTCGGTCGAATACAGGCCAGGCCCACGACCAAGGTCCATTTGAATGATATCGCTGTATTCCACGCCCGCGCGAACCAGCTTGCGGTGTAGGATGACATGGCCATCACCGTCGCCCACAAAGCTTGCTTTTATTTCTTTGATAAACTCATGGTACAAGTTGATCAACATATCATCATAGACAAACTTTTTGCATCGCAATAAGCTATTGACATCAGGATAGCCATCGCTCAGATACTTTGTCAAATCCTTCTTGATTGATGCGGGTATGTTGAGTTCTCGTGGCGAGTTTTGATGGATAAACATCTCGTAGATTGCTTCCCACGCTTCACGATCAGGCTCGAGGACGAAATTCATAATCGCGAGAACGAATTCCAAACTCTCCAAACAGTGTATTCTCAGCAAATACTGTGTGAACATGCCGAGGACGTCGACGCCAGATTCAGACCCAAGATTTGTATCAAAGTCTGCGCGAGCAGCCAGATCCAAGAGCTCTTCCAACAGAGGCAACTTTGTATTCGCAGCCGATTTTGCATCAGCACTAGAGTGGGCTGAGTGACAGGATTGATCACATTGATCGGCATCGGTATGATACACACATTCAAGGTGCTGAGCATACAGCTTTGGAGAAGCAAGTGGCATTGTCAAGATCAGACTACGAACCATAGGATAGTTCATTTCTGTTGAGCGCAGCCAAGCCAGCACAGCAGAGTAGAGCACAAGTTATACGTAGTACAACGCAATGAGACTCGACTGAGATATTGGGAGGTTGATAAAAAAAAACAGACACAGGGATAACTTGAAAGGAATAAGAATCAATGTTTAGCCACAATCAATTAGTATACAAGCTGCAGCCCAAAGCCATCTGAATGCATGCGGGGATTGATCACATATATAGGAAGACACCCTCCAGACCTGAGCCGCGCGAGCGCTCCATGCCGCCATACACAAGCCCACAAAAAAAAAAAAAGATTGAGAAATATGGAAGGTAGAGTTTAGAGTAGTGCGCAAGAAAATAAAAACGCAGTGAAGAAAGCAAATAATCGGGAAGAAAAAGCAAATAAAAACCTTGCTAGCTACCCACATTCTAATGTGAAAAACGCTAATCTCAGCGACACGCCGGTCGATTTGATTTCCTATTCGGGTCAAAGGGCACAGCGACAGAGCCGTTTAGTGAATGTCGTTCAACTGTCGTCATCGTCGCTTCAGGCGATATCTTTGGGGGGACGGGAAAAGACAGGTTACATCTCGACTCTTTGTTCAATCCCAAGATGATTGTCATCCCCACTCCACATGCCCGTCATGCATACTGTGTGTAGTAATTCTGATCAGAGAAGTTGCTCGAGTGTCTCTATCACTCTTGGTGCTATATCGTGATTCTTGTGCTTGGTCTTGTTCTTGTCCCGAGACATGACCATTCTATTATTCTCCGTCATGCACGCCTAATGCTAAAGCAAGGAAGAACAAGAAGAAAAAAAATTGTCTTTGGAATTCACGAGACCTGGCTTATCTCGACTCCCAAAGCGGTCACAGCATATTGGCATGTGATAACAAAAATGGGGACAGAAAACCTTTCGAGGCTGAATCCGACTGAAACATATAAGTGCAAGGTACAAGTAGAATGGATGGACCGATTAGCCATAGTTGTCTGATAGTCGACTTGAAGACATTTCTGACAGTGTCTCTCAGATGAACCGATTCCAGATCGTCCAAAAAAGTTTAAGCAATGGAGCGGTTTTTACCCCTCACGAAACGGGCGGCATCGACGTGACAGACTGAAAAAATATCACAAACCTTCACCCCCCACAACTTATGCAGCCGTCACCCCCCGTTCGTAAAAATCTCTGGAGTTAAGGGCTCGTCAATTAATTCGCTCATTGCTCTCTCTCTCTCAGCACACACACGCCCATCTCCCTTGTAATAACTTCCATCGTCTCACGTTGGTCAGATTTGACGGCGTTGGAACGGGCCAAACCACGATAGACGATCGCTCAAGTCCTATCGTCTACTCTAAAAGGTCTACACTTGACGCCTGGACGTTCTATTTTCCCACTCCTCACGTGAGCGCATGCTGGCCGCCATGTTTTTTTCGGTGGAATTCCGCCGGGGTGATACACATTTGCTCTGTGTTGCTAATGGCTCCTATCACACAGTCTATGGTGGTGTCAATGGATAATATTCTCTTTGACTCGACCACATACCTGTTGTGACAGGTACGTCAAAGGTAATGGCACAGCTCCCTGTTGATGGAGCACAGAGCACGTGATATGAGAACATTTTCCCCCGCCACACCTGGTTCCTTCTTGGCGACGCGCATTCATGCACCCACATATTGTTTTATCGATGGAACGTGTGAGGTACGCTGCTTACGAGCCATACTGCTCTGCTGTTGCTATTCTTATGCAACCACTGAGGCGCTAACGATCTTGCGCATTCAGCTGTCCGTTTATTCACACACACACCATATAATGAATATGAAAATGTCGACAAGTTAACTGGGACCGGTTGATAGTCTCTGGTTCTTCTGAGTTACTTTCGCGGAGATTCGGAATGAAAAGGATCTTGAAATTGATTGGAATTAGGATGAGAAGTTAACTATGACGAAAGGAACGGTCGCTATTGTCAAATACAAACGCGGCTGACGAATTTTCAAGTTTTCAACTAGATCATTCTCGTTCTTGAACTTATTGTGAGTCATATTGTTGTGATTGAGAGAACTACTGAAGGGATGCGGACTCTAGATGAAGAGCCATTGGGTGGACGCGATACATTATGAGCACACTCTGCCGAGGATGCACCGATCACGTGATCTAGATGAGTGTAATTGGCTGCAAATTAGAAACATTCTTCAATCGACAATCGCACCCTGGCGGCATCGATTGGCGGAGTGACCATTCAGTTCAATTATGACAGTGGCCGGGAAGATCATGAAGTAGACGAACAAAACTCACCCACACTAAGTGCTAATTAGATTTCTTTCTATTCAATTGCGAAACCCTTCTCACGGCCATAATAGGAAAGTATTTCGAATCACCAAGAGATGAGCTGATACAACATTATCCGAGATGATGAGCTTTATTAGATGCACGAAACAAGGTTTAATTTAAAAGGGGATTGAATTGATCACCGGAATCTGATATTGAGCTATCCAATCTTTTTCAAAAATGGACGGTGATATGTTTTATGACCCACATGAAGTATTAGTATCTTACCCCTTACCAGACGGATCAATCACTGAGGCACCATTTGGAGCCATCGACGCCTTCATGAGTCTTTGTGTCAAATACGGCATCGTCCATGGCTTTGCGATCGGGTCTTGTGGCATTTTGGCAATGACATTTCTCGTGTTCAATTATCGTCGACGCAATACCCCCATGTTCTGGTTCTGTCAAGCCACATTGATCACTCGGATCATCTACAGTGCTCTTCTGATTGTGTTCTTTTTGGGACCTCTTTCGTCAATAGCAGTGACTTTCACCGGCAGGGTCTTGCCCTCTACTTTCAGTGCATATCAAACGTCAGTCGCCGGAAACGCGTTCCGAGTCATCAACGTGGTGTGCATCGAGATCCTGATGGTGTTCCAAACCTACGTTGTGTTTCGGTCTCCCGAAGTCAGGCGATGGGGACATATTTTGGCAACAATGTTGGCCTTATTATCCATCACTACCGTGGGTTTCTATATCAACTCGGCGATCCGCGCTAGTCGAAGTTCGCACCATCTCTACAAGATAGGTTACGCCATTCAAACCGAGAACAACAGTCGAGATTGGCAAAGCAACTTGCCGGTGATCCTCTACTCGGCTTCAATCAACGTCATGTCGCTAATTTTGGTTGCCAAATTGGTATTTGCCGTGCGCACACGCCGCTACTTGGGGTTGAAACAATTCGACAGCTACCATATTTTGGCAATCATGGGCACTCAAACAATGATCGTGCCTGCGATCTTGGTCATCTTCAATTATACCGTCTACATCAGCTCTGCGATTCTCAGTGAGGTCGCAGGAATTCTTGTGGTGTTGAGTTTGCCATTATCTTCAATGTGGGCGATGGCTGCAAATAATCTGTCGAATGTTAATAACACCACAATATTTACCCGTCAACAGTCCCATGCCAACACGGAATCTACTCTGGCAACTACCGAATACTCTTTCCTCCCTTGGAAACTCGACAAGTATGTTTCCAACAAGAGTACACCATCTGGTTTTTCTCAGGTGACCGCGGTGCTGCAGTCTGAACATCCCTAC
This sequence comes from [Candida] argentea, assembly GCA_030581555.1. Classification (NCBI taxonomy): domain Eukaryota; kingdom Fungi; phylum Ascomycota; class Pichiomycetes; order Serinales; family Debaryomycetaceae; species [Candida] argentea. The sequence continues at coordinate 8,236 of JAKTTQ010000311.1, forward strand.
TCCACCAGAGACAAACCTCATGATATTGAAAGAATATTTGCCGATGAAGATAGTGTTACAGGCGGTGACAAGAACTCTCTTAACGATAATGTTGACGCTCGTGATCGTCAATTGGCCCAATACACTAATAATCGGATCGTCAAGACTGAAGTTCACGATTTCAAGTACTGATGACTCCGACAATACATCTAATTCTAGCTAATGGCGATTGACTTTAATCCAGAAAACAAACCTTCAAAAGGTAAATTAGTTGGCGGGACAACTTCGTGCCGGGTGTCTACGTATCTAATCATACAATTTCATGTCTGATGACAACGAGTCCACCACGGTAAACGTGAACCATTTATACTTCACGGATTTAGTCCCCAGTAGTTAAAGTAGGTGAATGAGACTTTTTCTGAATAGAAAATTGGACGTGCTGTATTGCACCATTTGAATGATCAGCATTGATCGCGATCTATTCGACGATGACGTTGAATCACAGATTACTTGTTTAAAAAACTTTGACAATAGTGGTCATATAATCCACCTATATAGATTGAGCACGTTGGGGCTGTGATGGACTCGGCGTCACACCAATGTAGCGATAGCCCTGTCATCATACCCAAGTAGTGAGAGCCCTGCCATCGAACATCCTAACCGAACTCTGGCGATCTGTAATCTGGGAGAGAAAAATCAAATCGTACCCCAAGTTACACACATTTTTTTTTTATCTTAAATCAATGGTCGCCGAACCTGTGCAAGCAACTTTGGAGACTCTTGGAAACTGTCTCAATTGGACATCATCTACCATCAATGAACAGCAACACAAGTTCGTTCACTCGGACTTTTATGAAAACGTCTCGCAACTATTACATGTGGCGCGACCGGGTTCGCCACCGCCGCCACCACCTCAGTATATGCTGTTTGGGGCTCGACGTGGTTTGATTCATCGCCATCACCGCTCATTTCTCGTTGCATCAATCCTCACAATAGGTATTGGTGCAAGCAGCTTCTACTTCTATTCGGGCCATACAAATTCACCAACATGTCGGTCTCGCGCAAGACGTCGCGCGCATAAACTCGCAAATGGCGCTAGACGTGACGTCATTTTGATTATTGGCTCACCCACAGAACCTTTAACGCGCTTAATCGCGCTCGATTTCGAACGCCGTGGATTCATCGTATACTTGACCATCCTTGATGCAAAAGATGTCAGTTACGTTGAAACCAACCCCATCACCGATGATATCCGACACCTCAACTTATCTAGTGGCAATTGCGACGAGGTAATATCCAGCTATCGTCAGTTCTTGGATCAGCCGGTAGTGCCATTTGAAGGCGCAACCCCACATCAAATGAAGCTCGTGGGTGTGGTATTCGCTCCAAGCATGTACTTCCCCATTGGACCTGTTGAATCGATATCTACATCTAATTGGACGCGTATCAATGACAGACTCACACTGTTGGCCAGTCTTTTGAGTGGCGGTCTTATCAGCTTGATTCGCCACCATGGAAGCAGAACAATTCTTCTCAGTTCAAGTATCATCAGCGACTTGAACCCTCCCTACCAAGCTCCAGAAACACTATATCAGAGATCATTACAATCCTTGTTTACTGCTTTTACCCGTGAAGTTGGGCAACACAAATTGCTGGTCACTCAAGTACGTTTAGGTAATTTGCGGTCGTCAAACCATGCGACATCCCATTCAAGAATCGCTAGTACGGTGAATTCCCAAGTCAGAAGCTGGGACTCGAGCTTACGTGAGCTATATGCCACTGGATTCTCCAAATCGCTCCAGAGATCAAATCCAATCAGAAAATCCGGCGGCTCTGGTACACCACTCGTTGAATTATACCATACCCTTTTTGATTTGATATACTCTACAAAAAAACGCAATCCTTCGATTGTGTACTGCGGAACAGGAGCTCGCGCATACAATCTCATTTCCAGATTACTTCCCGAATCATGGATAGCTTGTCTCTTGGGGTAGGTAGTGGCTGCAAATCTGATGGCATCAACCCCTAATTTAGCTCGTCGTGTATATTCCAAAAAAATGCGAATTTTTCTCTGGCCTCTGTGTATAAAAGTGGGCAGGATGCCCCTTCTCTAGGCGACGCCTTCTTTTTCTTTACGTCCATGGCCAATGATTTGTATTCGAAGCTTACACAAGGACATTTTCTAATGTCTTATCAACGCTTTGGGGAAAGTCTCCGGCCAAGTATGCGGAAACGTATTGGTTTAATGAGCCAATTGAGAAGGGGGGGGATGGTCGTAGGGCCTGTCGCCATTGCAATTGCATTGCTACCTAATTGCGTCTCCATCAATGGATATCCAGAATACTAGTTCAATACTTGAGCCGTTTGTCATTTCTTTCGAGAAATGCTCTGGTATTCAACGATATCTATTGGTGTTGTCGTTGGTAGTGTGTGATTGCGCTATTTTAAACGTGTTTCAGCACTGTGGCCATAACTCCCGTTTTCAGTATTCTCAAAGAGGTATATCCCTTTTTGATGATGTGGTAACACTATGTCGGCATTGGAATGGTGAATTCTGTACGATAGTCATTACAAATGACTGCTTGATCGCAGTTAACCCGATGGAGCTTATTCTTGTCCATGGACGTCCTCAACCCCTTTTTTTTCTTCTTCAAGCTCGATTCTTGACAGAGAATTCGCATGGTCAAACATGCCGAGCTTTTCCACTGTCCCTTGAGCAATGTGATCTTCCCTGGAGGGAGGATGCATTTTTTTTTCGATGAAAGGAACATTGATCCAAATATTTTCCAGTCCAAATTCAACATGAGAGTTTTTTTTATGATGAGATATCCAAGCAAACATAGAGTCAAGCTCTGATTCATTGGACTTCACTGCCTGGAAAGATGGCTGGTTTTCCCAATAAGGACGAGAGTTGCAAATTTTCTGATAAAACTCTTATGAGATTAGGATTGGGAACTATTGGACCAACGGATCCCTGCATAAAAAAAAGTGGAATTTGTTCAAAGCAATGATGGGAGAGAGAGTGGAGATATGGGTGTAGATCGAGCACGATTTAATGGCGAGGATAATGTCTGGGCTGAGTAGTAAAGGACATTGTTGTTCCGAAAAGCCGCTTTACACTGGGTTGTTGGCACAGTAAATTAAATGGATCTGACGAGTAAAGATCGGCACCACAATAAATAAAATCGAATCACTATTGAAAATAGATTTCGAGCGCGGCAAGACCTTGCGTTGTATCTTGCACCAGACGTGATCACACTTGGTTAATTGTGATGTTGATAAGTAGAGGCGGCTGAACTTGATGTGTAGTCTGATACGTATCCAGAATGCACGAGCATCTTGCAAAAGAAGTTAACGCGTGTCGGCCCCGATGTCAACGACGAACGAGACTTCGCGAGGAAAGCAGCTTTTTCTCTCACTTATTCAACAGTTGAGCTCTTTGGAGCAAAATTTATCAGTCAAAGGCTTCAGGTTCTCATCATCGGCTTTTCTAGTGCTGAGCGAACTGATGATCCCAAGTTACACGTTGAAAAAAATCAAATGAATACCCGCAATTTCCAATAATCTGAAAAGGAGAGCACAGCCCGTAGATCGAGCAGGCCAACGAAAAATAATCCAATCAAGCTGAACGCTGAAGATCACAAACCGTACAGTAAAAATCGATGTTGTTTTCTCTTAGAAAGCGTCACTTAAAAGTATTCGTAAATTTTACATTTTCATGAGGTAAAGCGTATGTTGTCCAAAAGACCAGAAAAATTCTGTCAACTTATCGCGTCATGGCTCATGCGCATATAGAATGACTGGCCCAAGGATGCATAAGCCACTCTTTGAAGCCAGAATCGTTGAAAATGATCAAGGCGCGAGGCAAATTGAGGAACAAGGAGTCGATTACGACGAATCCAAGATTCTGGGGGATGAAAAGTGGAGCCTATCCACAAATGACACTTTTAAGCAGTAGATCCTCGATCGAATCTTGGCTAATTAGCCCCTCAGTCCTACCCCTATAAAGTGCCGAAAAATCTACGCATTGTCATTTTGCCATAGTCTCACTTGATCGTACAGCAGGCTCATTTCAATCGAGTCAGACGTATCACAGATATACCGTGTTACCCCCTAAATTGAACATTATACAGAGTGACATTGACCTGGTTTCTTAAGACATGTAATTCGTGTAATAAGTTGTGATGAATGGCTTGATCTCGAAAAGAAAGGGCACTCTTCGATCTATTTTTATGGTGAAGGATTGGTTTATTTTGGCGCGACGCACTTGAACATTTGGACCTGGCAAAATTCATGACATTTGTGGAGAATAAAAAACACCGGGGGGTTCTGACGAAGAAAATTAGGGACGTTCGAGGAATATGGAGGATTTATCCGTTTTGTAGCCGCCTCGTGATGCAACGTTGAGCGTGGGCAAAGCAATGAGATCAAACTAATTGTCATCAATCGTGGGGCAGTATCCACTTCAAAACGAAATCCGGGGGGGGAAAAAAGGGGACCAGTCCACTTTTATACAAACTTTACTTAAAAAACATCAAATACCAATCCTTTAGCGTTGGCGAGAACCCAGTCCCAACAACTCGGTGGTATAAAGAATAAGAGTTGTGGCCATATTGACCCAATTCCAAAACTGCCATGGATGTACTGAGAGATGGTCGAATATGACCGGGGTATAATTGCGTGCCCAGCCTCCCCAAAGGAATAAGCCTGTTCCCAATTCTCCATTATACAGAAGCATTAAATGGGTGTACACGGCAATGACAATGCATGGAGCGTAAGCGTAGATGATGCGAATGGTGGCGGAGGGTGGTTTGCGGGATTGGACAAAATGGTTTGACGTGGAGGAGCGGGTGATACTTGGTTTCTTTGGTTGAGCGAATGCGTCATTGACTGATTTTTCTATTTCGAGAGGTGATGGTTCGCGAAGCTGATCCAAGGGCGAGACAACAGCATCATCAAGGTCAAGATGGGTGGGGTCATCCGAAGAGACGACAGCATCGTATTCTATGGAGAGGCCATTCTGGAGATGAGTTATTGATGGGGCGCGAGAAAGGGCGCGCGAACACGGGCGAGTTCGGGGCGAGTCAGGGTTTGAGGGGCTAAAGAATGGCGTATCTGCTGAGTTGTGAGATAGTTGCGGAATGATCTTTGTAGCAGCATAGAGGACTCCCAACCGATATACGAGGTTGAGGATGATGGGAACCGTGAGCTTTGTGAGGCATAGAATCAAGAATTCCCACACCGTGCGGAAAGAGCCGGGCAAATTAAAGGTGAGGAAGGGGAGGAAATGGGCAACAGGGTTCATAAAGTGAGTGGGCAAGATGGGAATCTCTTGACGGAGGTTCTGCAGGACCAGCTTCAACAATGTAGTCAAAGTTTCAGTTGCATTTGACGAGAGAACAGGGAAGATCTCATAGATACAATGAACAATGTAAGCGAGCAAGAGCGAGGACTCAATCATGGATCCTTTTCCAGATACGATGCCAAAGACACCAATAATCAATGTGAGGGTGAGTAGCGACCCGAGGAGAGAGGCACTGACGATTCCAATCAGAAAGGGAAACACGTAGATGCGGTATAGAAAGTAGACAGAGGAAGTGATGATACTGCCACTGGCGACCAAAGATACAATCAACCATGAGTCGGACTTGTATACCATGAGCCAATTTACGGTCTGGCCAATTGACTGTATTAATAGGAGGGAGCAGAAGCCGTCCAAGATGGTGAAGATTGAAGTCGAGTTGATAAGACCTATTCTCCATAGCTCAATAGGCCATGCGCTGTGAGCAGCATGAGCGGGATCAGCATAGTATGATAAGAAGAAGGTGAGCAAACTTGGGATGAACAAGTGCTGTGCATAGTAGAGCATAGCGATCCAGCTGAAGTAGCGCGTGCGGCGGGTAATGAGCACGACGGAGGTGAGGAAAAAGTATAATAGGAAAGCAGTTAGGGAGAAGGCCAAGCCACAATCGACACCACCAACATCGAACGCCAAGGGAATGGTAAGAACGATAAGACCAAGATAGAGAGAGGATAAGGAGGCGCGAACAATACGCTTTGCACTTCGAAGAGTGAGCATTGGACTGGTGAGGAGAACGGGACGATCAAAGATTATATTGCGCTATTCATGAGCAGCAAAATGGAAGCTACCCAGAAATAATGAAAGAACGTAAAGCTAAACGAAAATTAGCACAGCAATACCGATCAACGGTAGCGATAAGCAGTGATGTAAAGTGATGGGGGAAGGGGATGAGGATAAGAAAACCCAAACACGTGTTCGAAACAACAGGATCTAGTTCACTTATTCAACAGTGGTGAAGGTGAAGAAAGAGGGAGAGAGCGAAATGGAGATACAAAAGTGGAGACGCAAAATGTGGCCGTGGTTCCCGAGAATGTATTCTTGTAGGTATAAGGAGTCTTTGTCAATAGTGTGTGGCAGTTTCGTATCAGATCAATTCTTTTTTTCAATTTAAATTTTTTCGTTACACACAGAGAATCAGCTGGGCAAAGAATAGGTGTAAACGGAGAAAGTTCGTCGGGGATTATGGGTGTGCGTGTGACGATGCAGAATGAAGCCCGCCTACGGCGTGTTCTACTGATGGAACTCTGACTAGTGTTGGAAAGCGTTTTTGGAAAGCGTCTTTCGAATATTCGCTTTTGCAGGTTGCAATGTGACGCACTGAGCATGTTCCCCTGGGAGATGAGCTTGGATGCACGCCAAAAGATTTTTCGCACCCAATACTATTCTTTTCTCACAATTGAACACTTATAGCCATGGCTCGTCAAGTCAAGAGAAGCGGTGCTAAGCACTCACAACTGACTCAAGGCCATCAGGATTTCAAACGACCGAAAAGCGGCCGCGGAGAGTTGCGGACCGTTACCAGGACCGCTCGTCGCGCACCCCGATTTGGGGAAGAAGAGGAAGAAGAGGAAATTGATCAAGATGATTCTGAAGATTCCGGTTCAAATGAGCCTTCTGATACTACCGCTTTGCCTGCGATAGATAGAGGGATGGCATATAATGCATTGTTGACATTGTTGAATGCTGACCACAAAGAACCAGCCTCCAAGCGACCAGCAAAGAAGACAAAGGTAAATCTGAATGCAGACGATCAAGATGAAGTGATTGCTGGTTTTGAAGTGGATTCAGACGAGGGTTCGATCGACTCAGCAGAGGCTGCTGACGATATCAAAGAAGCCGAAGAGCTACTTGATATTGAAGACGATGTTGTGTCAAGCATGGCGACTGATCCATTTGAAATCCATTTCAACAACACCAGCGAGGTCTTTATTGATTCTGAGGCGAAGCTTTTAGAGCAAAAGCACAAATGGCCAGTGACGGATAAGGAGAATATCCCCAATTCCAGGTACTCATCTACCACGCAGTCTCCTCCGGGAGAGGCCATTCCTATGCCAATGTCGTCGATAGTCAAAACAAAATTACGGGACTACGGAGTTAAGCAGCGTATTGTGCATGCATTTGACGAGAAGTATCCCGGGCCTCTAAACCCGCTCGACCTTTGCCTTGCGAAACCCATGTTCGAGTATCGTGATGTCAGCTTCCCTTATATTGACTATAAGCACACCCTGTATCGCAAGCTATATGCGGCGCATATCCTCAACCATGTTTACAAGACCCGTGACCGGATCATCAAAAACTCGGCAAAGATCCATGCGTTTCGTGAAGCAGAGCGTGCTGGGACCGCAGACGCCAGCGACGAGCCCGAGCTCCGCGACCAGGGGTTCACGCGGCCCAAGGTTTTAGTTTTGCTCCCGACCCGCGAAGCCTGTAATGAATTGGTTGAGCTATTGATTTCACTTTCGGGAACCGAGCAACAAGAAAATAAGAAGAAATTCTCTACTCAATTCCATTCCACGGCCACTCCGCCCGAATCCAAACCTGATGATTTCCGTGATGCCTTCAATGGAAACAGCAATGACTTCTTCTGTATTGGGCTCAAATTCACTCGCAAGACTCTCAAGCTTTATTCATCATTTTACACATCCGATATCATCATTGCTTCCCCGATTGGGATCTCGATGATTTTGGAAAACCCCGATAAAAAGAAGCGACAACAAGATTTCATCTCCTCGATCGAGGTTTTGCTTATTGATCGTGCTCATGCAATCGAAATGCAAAATTGGGACCACGTCAATACCGTTCTCAAACATATCAACACTGTCCCCAAAGACTCACACGATGCTGACTTCTCCAGGATTCGTATGTGGTCAATAAACGACCAGGCCCGTTTGTTGCGTCAAACTATCGTGTTTGGCGAATACATGACTCCATGTATCGGCAGTGTAATCACCCGATCGCAGAATCTTGGTGGGAAAGTCCGGTTCAAGGCTCAATCCGATTCTGCATCTTGCATCATGAACTCTGTGGGTCTCCAGGTGAAACAGATCTATCAGCGATTCGACAGTCCCAGTCCCTCTTCTGACCCTGATGCCCGGTTCAAGTTCTTCGTCAACGTGGCATTGCCATCCTTAGAGAAGAATACTTCATACTCGGATGGGATCATGATATATGTCCCTTCGTATTACGATTATCTTCGAGTGAAGAACCATATGAAATCTCTGACGAAAATCACATTCGCATCATTGGATGAATATAGCTCACAATCAAAGGTCACCCGCACTCGTCAGCTCTTCATGGAGGGCCGCATCAAGATGTTGCTCTACACGGAAAGACTCCATCATTTCCGTCGGTTTGAAATCAGTGGCGTGAAAACATTGCTCCTCTATGGTGTTCCGACAAACCCCTTATTTTATAAGGATCTTGTGAGGTTTATAGCCAAGTCAGTATTCCGAGAACAGGCAGATTTGGATTTGGCATTCCTCAAGACCATGTTCTCGAAATGGGATGCAATGGCTCTTGAAAGAATCGTTGGCGCTGATAGGGCGCCCATACTTTGCGGATCGGCAAATGAGATGTTCGAGTTCAGATGATCGGTATATACGTTGTATATATAGCTTGCAATTTTGTTCAATATGATTGACTACTTGCATCGATAGATAGTAATAGATCCAGGTTGCAGAATAATATCAGGCATGGTAGCGTAAATCCGGGCCAGTTCATAACAGGCATCAGGCTCTGGGATACTGGCTTCCATCAAAGTGCAAAGTGTAAAACGGACATTGACAAGATGAGTGGATCTGCGAAGCTTCGTACTAGAGATGTACCTTGTCCCAACAAGGAAATGACCTGAGCGCTACACCTGGCGCATCTGATTTGAAGCGTATGAACGAGCTCGAGGCGATCGAATCTTCATCTTCATCTTTACTCACCATCTCAAGGTATTAAAAGCCATAATGAAGCAACCAATGGCAACATAAGGACTCATACGCTCACCGACTCTAGCGAACTTCCAAAATATGCTCAACGCTCCATGACGACGATTATCAAGCAAGGTCGGGATAGTGGAGTGAATATAAGTGCAAGTACATATCAATAACAATATGACTTGTAACAACGATTGAAAGTTGAAAAGCGCAGACTAGATTATGAGTTAGTCTCTACGACTCGAGCTTCCTTCTCGGAGGGCCAACATACCATTTCGCCGTATTGTTTGCTTGCTGAAGAAGCGCCTGGACCATCACACTCGCCAGGAAACGCTCGAGAGTCGAGCGAAAAAAGGGCAGTCGTACACGCCCCTCAGAGCCTCCCTGATGGGACTTGGAGTAAGACCGTCTACGTGATAGTGGAAGCTGAATAGCTATCTATATCGCTAAAAGGAGAACCTGTTGATCTGAAGCCATTTGTCCTCGTGGCGACTTTAATTGTCCAACCGAAACTGTTCAATTCTCACCCTTGAAAGATCGACCAAGCTCAAATTTCGGACGCAAACCTAAAGTCCGCTATATATATATTATTTCCAGTACCGTTCAGGACCTACGGTGACCTGGTATTCCCTGTCCAACCCCATTAAGCTGGCCCAAATCCCGCAGTTTCACATTTTTCATTCAGGACATTAGTATGAGGCTACCGGATGATGATACATTCCAAATGGACGAAGACATTGTCAAAGAGAATCTATCGGATCAACCCTATATTCCTACCCTCGGTTTCATACTTGAGAACCAACCTCAAACCTCGAATGATGCCATGTCCATACATGATCTGCTTGCACGATATCAGCTTACAAACTGTACTGACCTGTCCACTGGTAGGCCTCGATGTGTTGACGGCGTAGAGGCGCCAGAATATGCTGAGGACGCTGACGATGCGTTAGACATTTCACTTCAGGCCAGACTACAGAAAGAATACGAAGAAAATCTATTGACCGCGTCGACCGACACCCGACATCGAGTACCATTGTGTCCTCCAGATAACTTTGCACCTGTGGTCAATGAGATATATCGGTCATCCTTCCCTCAACCAGCAAACTTTGAGTTCCTCAAGAAATTGAAGCTTCGCCTGATACTATGCTTGATTCCTGAAGATTATCCGCAGCCTCAAATCGACTTTTTGGCGAGGGAAAACATTGAATTGTTCCAATTGGGAATGCTGGGCAATAAAGAACCATTCGTGAAAATCAGCTCCGACCTCATTACTCAAGCGGCCAAAATCGTCCTCAATCCTGCCAATCAACCCATCCTAATCCACTGCAACAGAGGAAAACATCGCACAGGCTGTCTTGTGGGTGTGATAAGACGTCTTCAGCGGTGGTCACTTACCATTATTCTCGATGAATATCGCAAATTCGCATCGCCAAAGGAACGGCCCATGGACCAACAATTCATTGAATTGTACGACCTGAAAGAAATCGAAGCATACACCGACTCTAATCAGTTACTACCGCTACTGTGGGATTAACGATCGGTATGTTTTACGAGACTACCAGGTTATATATTTTGATACCGAACGATCGCAGCATATGTACAATAGCATGTCATCAATGATCTTATACGAAGACTATCACTAAAGATCAGTCACTCCATTCAACATTGTGGGCAAAGGCGTAATGATGGAATAATTCCCAGATCATGTCTACAACCGCTCCAAAACCATGCCACCTAAGCGATGATTACCGAGTTACGGCCGATGGCACACACCACGACTCAAATTATTTCCAAAAGAACTTTTTACCATAAATAAATGCATTGCCTGTGGCCAAAACCGATAATGCAAGCGGGCTGACTCGCCCGTGTAAAATGCTTTTCACGCTTCCCCTGGCGTTGACAATCATATAGAGAAGCAGCCACGAGAAATTAAAGCCAGCGGCGTTCAGCTCATCTCCATCATACATCATCCAAGCTCCCAAGAAGTTTGTTCCGGCAAACGCAAGGCACGAAAGGCGGGAAGGCCCGAGTTTCGCCATCTTATTGGAGAATTTGAACAGTCCCCCAGATGTGCGCCCCGCATTATCTATGGGTATTTGGGCAGCAGGAACGGTAACCAATCCCTGCCATGCCAATGCTGATCCCATAGCCAATGCTGGAAGTGGCAGCAGTCCTAGTTGTTCGGCCTTTCCACGTATAGCTTTAAAGTCCATTTTTTGCAGTTCCACAGCGTTACGGTCCTTGGTCGATAATAGCAATGTCAAGGGATCTGATTGGTGGATGCGTAACTCGGGGACTGCAACGTAATTCGAGTACTGTTGACACTGCCCACTCAAATTTAGGGAGGACTACCAAAGAGTCTGCGAAAAAAAAAACAGGCGAGCGCTACAGGTAGATAACTTGTAACGATGATAATGAATTGAGAAAACTAATATACACTTTGATAGAGAACTTATGATCTCTCACCTCTCAATCTTCTGGCCAACTGGATGTCCTTCTTCTGGATGGTAACTCTCTTGGCGTGGATGGCACACAAGTTAGTGTCCTCAAACAAGGAGACCAAGTAAGCTTCGACGGATTCCTGGAGAGCACCAATGGC
>JAKTTQ010000312.1:0-19573 GCA_030581555.1 [Candida] argentea
AGGAGAACTAATGTGAAATCCGGAGGGGTACATTCCACGATAGCCGGGATTGCATCCAAAGTAAAGCGGGGACATTCCCATTGGCAACGGATAGTGCATATCAAATGGCGACGCAACGCATCCGCTCGAGCCCGAGTACGCATTCGGTGGGGTAGTCATGCTCAGCGTCAGTTTGCAGAGTTCCAATCTCTTTCCACTGATAGTTCCCAGCGCATTTCGGGTATGGGAAATGGGGTTCGTGTTCGTCGCGAGATGATCACGCTTGTGATGGTCTTGGTTGACGCCACCATCCCCAGGCATCACACCATCACGCGGGGCACCCATCTGCGCATTGATCACCTGACCCTCCCATTCGTAACCATCCAACGTCCAAAGTAAAGAACTGGAAACGTCCCACCTGGTCACACCCACTGTGGCAAACGTCTGAATGTCGCTGCCCTGTTCAGCCTCACCTGCAAATTTGGCGAGACTACGGCCCTTTTCGAGAGTCGTGCCGTTAGTTGTGGAAAGGTCAAATGTACCGAAATCTACCACTTCAAAGCAAGTAACATTGTTTTTCGTGATCTCGAAGCAAAGTCCCTTGACGAGCTCTTCCAAATCAGACCTTGTGGCACTAACAGGCAAATTCAGCAACTCAAGGTAATATACTAGCGACGAATGGCCTCTTGTAGCATCCGGTCCAGATCGAGTGGACACATGCTCTTTGCTGGGCACAAACAGAGGGGCATTGGCATTGAAGTTGCGAGTGAAGCCCTTGACAATAGGCTCGCTAGCTTTGGACCCCATCATAAGTGGATCTCGCCCCAGAGGAGGACCCTGTACCGTGGACCTATGGATTGTGGAGATGCCGTTAGATTTAGTTTGTTTCATGCTGAAATCGACTCAACCAGACGTCCAAAATGAAAACAGATGCTCAGCAAGCGATATTAAGAATCGTTCGGAGCTCGGACAGAGGAATTGATTTAGACAGGTGGCGGTCTATTTTCGATCAAGTATACTTGGCACAATGAATATATATTGGCAGAGAATGCGACACATTGATATATAAGGCGGCAATTTCTTCGCCCCATTCCGCCTCGTGTGCCCCTTCCCCCCCGTCGTCAGAACCACGACAGAAATTAAGAAATTAAGTATCTGGGAGCACAGGCGAAGCCTAATCCAAAAACACAAAAGAAACTTCAATCTGCCGATCGTAGAATGCCCAGATCATCGAAGGACCCAACTCAATACCGCAACTTTTGAAACCTTAATCTAGATTGAGATTAAACTTTCCATTTACGAGGTGATTTTCTAGACTTGGAAAGTTGCGGGAAGAGTCTACGAGGAGGCAAAAAAAAAAGGCCGCATGTCTTGATTGCAACACATGTTTTAATTGAGAATCGCGCCACGTATGCTATATTTCAGCTGCCGACACTTGATTGTCAAACATGTATCAAACCTTTTAAAAAAGTTTCACCAATAAATCGTGAACGTAAAAGAAATGAAATTCATTGATTGGCCGCCGTTTTGCAAATTAGACGAGCAATCACACACCCTCCAAATTCTTCACATCGAGGTATGTTACAAATTTATTTGTTGTGCATCGCGCCTCAAACGATCTCAACCCCCTCCTATTCTTGAGTGGCCCACCATACACTAAGTTTAAAAACTGATAATTCCGCAGTCGTGCGGCGGTATAGTGCATGGCCAACGTTGCCAAGGGTTGGAATGTGACGTCCCATATACTCCAAACCGTAGTCTCGCGTTGGCTTGCCTTCACCTTGATTTTCAATAAGGCTTTGCAACGTGGTGAGGGGGGGGGGGGATCGTTCAGTTTTTTCGGGTCATAATTAGCGCACACTTGTGAGAGAATTAGCCCTTCTTCCACATCTCAAACTTCGCATATATATTGCTTATGCTACACTCACTCATTGCAATCTTGCAAATCGGGTCATGTAATAGCACATGAAATGTTTCCGTCTGATCTGGCAAACATGCACACATCAAACAATTTTTATGCGGGACACAACGAACATGTGTTTCAAAGTCGATCAAAGCTTAACGCTATTGATTTGATAAACGATTTATAGGCAATCTGGGAATCTCTCCGGTGCTTGAGAGAATACTGTTCTCTGACGAGCTTGAAGTCTTGTAATTGTCTCATGATCTTGACCATGAGCGGCAATTACCGATATATTACTCGTCACGTGATGAATTTTGCAGCCATTACAATTATCGGCTGCTGATTGCGGCTGCAAAAAATTAACAAACCCTTCGCACACCGGTCCATATGAACGAGCCCACTGTTGATCATCCACTTCCTGAACGCTCAAATCGAGAACAAAACCGCCAACTGAGTGCCAGTACCATCGTCTTTCAAGAGTCAGTAGAAAAAAAATTGAACGCCATCACCGACAAGATTATCGACATGTATACCATTGCCTCCAGTGGTTCTCCACAGGGATTTGAATTGAGAAACATGCACGAGGATAACCCTTCGGCTATCTGCCAGCCCCAGACAAGCACTCCACATGAATCAGTATCTAAAAAAACGTCTCTACTGGAACAAGAAGAATTGGATCTGGATTCGAAAATGATATCGACTCTCACGCCCAACTCCAAGAACTTGATCATTTACTGCTTAATATTATCGCTAACAGCTTTCCCCTTGGGCTGGGATGTTGGTACCACGTGCAATATGATCGCTTTTGAGCACTTCACGTACCCCAATTTATCAAGCATGCGACTTGGCGTGACAATTTCCTCCTTTAACATTGGCTGCTTCGTGGGTTGCCTCACGATTGCCCAGCAAAATCGCAATTTGAAAACTCTCATTCAGTTGTCAACAATCTTTTACGCGGTAGGGACCATCGTGGAGACCATTTGTTTACAGTTTGTATCTTCCTGTCTCTGGGGCTTTGTTGTTGGTCGCGGCATGTGTGGAGTGTGTTGTGGTACGTTGTGCACTTTAGGAACTTTGTACGCAAATGATTTGGTTATGGAGGGGTATCGTCATCGCGGGATCCTTCTCGGTTTGTGGCAAGTTCATTCGTGCACATTGATACTTATTGGTAACGCTGTGTTTTCTGTCTTGGTCTCTCACAATAAGATGCAAAAGAATTACATTTGGGTGGTGCAAGGCTGCAAAATGGTGTTTGTGGTCGTTCTCAACGCATTGATTGTATGGGTCCCAGATTCTTTACAGCATTGTATCCTCATTCGCGACTTCCCTCGTCTCGCGAATATTCTTCTGAAGCTATATGTTAACACCGACACAATTTCTCACGAAAGACTTCTCTATATTCTTGAAACAACTTACGGCGAAACACGCCACGACGCGAAGCTGCCAGTTCTGTTGCGCGCTATTGCCAAAGACTGCCGCGCTAGACGTGACTTGATCATTTGCTGTGCCTTGATGGGGCTTCAACAATTAACAGGAATAAACATATTCTTCTATTTCGGAAACCTCTTTTTTGACTTGCCTCATGCACTAGTCACCTTGAGTATAGTCAACTTCATCGGTCTGTTGTGCTACGGTATCGCCATCTCTTTTGCTACCCCGCAAAGAATTCTTATATCTGGGGCTCTAGGTATGGGTGTATTGATGATCAGCTTTGCTGTGGTTGGGACTTGCGCGCCGCATGCGACTCTCGCGTCACTTGTGTTGAGCAGTCTTTTCATCTTTGGATTTGCCGTTTCCTGGGGTCCTTGTTGCGGAATTGTCGTCAACGTATTAACAAACAACAGTACGAAAATAGTTTCCGTCGCCGTCGCAGGCAATTGGGCGATGAATTGGTTGGTTTCGTTGGCCACCCCTATGCTTATAGAACGCGTGGGATTCAATATTGGTCATATTTTCGGAGCATTCCTCTGGCTGATGGCTGGACTTGTTTATTGGTTTCTTCCCTACCAAGCAATTTGAATTGATAGACCCGGTGTTGTTTCTTGGGTTTGGGACGTCTAATTCTCTTTTTCTGGTTTCGTGAAGCCCGTGATAATAAGCAAAGCAACCCAGCATCGTCATTGTCGTTACCTTGACGATCAAATTCTGCACTTCGTCAAAGGTCGAAAACGTAGCGATATAGAAAATTACGCGATATCAACTTGAATAGAGATGCGATCTCTCAGCAGACTCGGGTTCATTGGGAAAGTAAATATGTAATATGACGGTGCTTCAGGGTGTGAACTTCCCACATGAAAGCCGATAGAATGAGTACCTCCCAGCTTGCACTACTTTACAATAGCCCAGCACGATTTTCGAGTGCCTTTTCCTCGAGAGGCAGTTTTATTAGTATTTAAGTTTTTTCCCGAGGGCAACCTCTGGAGCGGTCATTCAGCGACACGTAATCCGACAGATCTATCACAGCAGGTTCTTTGCTGGTATGTGACATTATTGTGGGTTAAATATGCACCGCAATCGTACATGAGACCACCAAAAAATTGATTGTACTGAAGGCTCGCAAAGTCTGATTTTGCAGTTATCGAGATTACACTTCCACGTGGAGTGTCACCAATGTCCTCCACCCCCATAATTGTCGAGAACATGATGGAAAAACACTTCATTAGACAGTGATTCAGTCAAGGGGATAATGTTCACCATACGCAGTTCGAGAGACGACCAGTCATCCATCGGTGGATAAACATGGGCCCTCGAACTATGCTTGGAAATTGAAGAAAGCACGGCCTTACGCGTATGGTGTCATGTCATCTCCATAATCGAACCATGAACATTTTTTTCGTTACACGAATTCCAGACGGACATATATCTGGGCATTTGGGATGCGTCGAATTTCTGCACAGGAGCGATATCTTCAAGGCATTAAATGTCGTTCGAGACTCACTCTCGGCTAAAATTCAAAATAGAGCTGCGGCGATTTCAAGATTTTTTCCTGTGTTTCACAATGACTACCAAGGCTAAGCCATGATCTGCAGTACCAATGCTAATTCGCTTGAAGCTGCGCGGAGCACCCTATTCTCCGCATCCGGTCAGTATGCCGGCGGTTCCGTCAAAACACTTTGAGCGCCAAGCCCGGATATATCCAGTCCAAAAAATCAGCACGGGTACGAACATTGAAACTTTAATCTAAGCAGCTTGTAACGGGCTGAAATAGATTTTGAAACAAATAGCGGGGAGCTTCTTGGTGACATTCCTTATCGGAGTGGTGTCCTATGTGACTGAAAATCTCATCTCTCTTTGACCAGAGTTCAAAGCTCATGGATCATTCATGGTGTATCAAGCTGTTTTCGGGAGTATCATTGGAGACGACGGAATATCTCAAAGTTTAATGTGCCTAAAGCCGGGCATCTCGTCCTGCCTGGTGATCACGGCATTTAGAAAAGATGATCATGGGTGCCGGAAGAAAGCCAAGCCAACGCAAATCCACAAAAAAATATAATCCGTGATTTGGTCACCAAATTCGCTAAAAGTATCCGAACAAAGCGTGCCTCCTGTTTCAACTCTAGCATCTGGATGGATCAACCGCAACACAGTATCCTACTTGCGAAGGATTCGAAGAGGCGCCTTCTGTATTCAGAAAAATATTCACAATCACGAAGTTCATGAATTTCATAGAGCTAAGGTTGGCAATTTCATATGGCTTCGAAAAAAAGAGCGTCAACCGAAAGTTTCCGTCAGCTTATCGGGCCTCGAGCGTTACAGAGTCGTGAGGAAAAGGGCCTGATCACTCTTTTGTGTGAAAATTTTGTCGGATCGTGGAGGATGCCGAGCCTCTGATGGACATTCCGTCTTTATTGGGTCTGAGGAACTGGTGACGAAGCCGGAGCATCGAGGATATTAAGGACACATATTTCAGCGGAGAGGCGGCAAGTCGTAGATCGAACGAGCTCGGCTAATGAAGTATCTTTAGGATATTTGTAGGTTGCAGCCGGGTATAAGTTGGTGCTAAGGGACCGTGCCGGTGTGCGAAGCGTCTCCGGCAGGTTGCGGCTCACGAACAAGTAGTATGCATCTCCACGGATCATCCTCTCAAAGTCTCGTACCTTGATTGTCGCCATTTCTGGACTATGACGCGATCTTCACGCTCGAGCGGGAGCAATTTGTGCGGATACACTGGCGAAGAAGCAATGCCTATAGTATCGCATTGCGTGCTTAAACAGCGGCTTCACGAAAAGTTTTGAGAGAGTATCCTAACCATTCAAGAATCTTGAAATTTGAGTACTGCGCCCAGATTATTTCGTAACGCGCAGTTCATAACTCCTGACCCTTTTTCGACATCTTTGGACCGGCGATGACACCCACGCATGTACCTATTCTAGATCGAAAGTAGCATGTACAGATAAAGTTGGGAGTATCAGATGCAATAGCCGAGTTAGACAGTTTAAGCCTTCGGCTAATTCCACCGCGCGTCGCCGTAACCACTTTTCATCATCGTAAAACCAGCTAGTATTTTCAAAGTCGATTCAGCAGCGCATGGGTACTTGTCTCCACGTAGCAACATTCTTTGCTCATCTAAGATCATACCGCCCTTGTTTCTCCCGGCGCCCGCCCGATCTTACCTTTGCCCCCCTGCCTATCCTGGCGCATTCCCTCCTTAACCCCTCAACAACAATAACCTCTACCCCACCGGCAAGCACTTAAAGCTTTATTCCTGCTCATTGAGCTGCCATCTTTCCGTTCCCCCTTCATTGTCTTTGTCTTTCGCCGCCCATTTCAATCGTGGATTGGTCCTATTGTTTTTTCTGCAAGTCCCAGTTTCACAAGCTCCGGATTCTGATACCTGGTTTCTCTTCCATTAGCCTTCGCCATCGCTGCGATTCAACCTCACTGCTTAAGCAGTTTGTACTTGCGGCTTTTAGATCCGCGCTACTTCTGAACCAATTCATCGTCAGTCTAGCGTCGTCTCTCTCCCCCACCGTCTCGCTTAATCGATCCATATACCTCCCAACACGACGCGCGCATTGACCAAGTCAAGCCTTGCCGCTGACTTTGATCCGATGGTGAAAAAGCGCGTCATCGCTTCCGTACGGCGCAGCAGAACTAGATCGGGCTGTTTGACTTGCCGTGATCGTCATATGAAATGCGACGAGCAACAGCCTATATGTCGAAACTGCATCAAATCCAAACGAGAGTGCAAACGCGGAATACGCCTCAACTTCACTCTGATGACTGTGTCGGGTGCATCACTGGATCCTCCATCGTTGGTCCGTAAGCGCCCATCAAAAGCTTCGGAGACTAGTGACCACTATACGCATATTTTCCCCAGAACTCATCGATATCACTTTTTGGATCAATCTATAACCATTGCATCACTTTACGAGGACGGAATGGCCCCATATGAACCATATTTGCATTTGCATCGCCACGAAGACTTGTGTGAATCTGACCGTCAGTTCCAAGAGGACACAATGTGCCTGTGGTCGAGCGCAGGATTAGTCGATCGATCGGCAGCGACACTGTTGCCTCTGCCACTAAGCGGGAAGTTGTGCGTATCGGCGCGTTCTCGAGCTAACCTGAGTTTGGCAAATCCCGATGTTCAAGCGCTGCAATCGCTCATGGTTCCAGGCTACTCCATGATGGCAGCGCTTCGATATCTGACCCTGTTTAATGGGTGTCTTCCTCTGGGTCAACACTCACAGGTACATCCTCAAATGCCACAATCACAGCTACCGCTACCGCATCCACTCTCCCATCAGCTGAACAATTATATACAGCCGTCGCAGCATTTCTCGGCGTCAACTCTCCCATTATCAGGTCACCAGTATCCAGCGAACCCGCTTTCCAATGAGGTAATGATAAGGGATAATCGCATCAAAAGGCCGGTGTCATCAACAATTTTCGATTTAAACTCATCAAGTGAGTCCATGCGGGGACCTGTCATGACGAGATCGTCACCTCGCAACGTTAGATACGAGTCTAGCGCTAGCTCCTTTATGCAAAAAGGAGCACCATCCACACTCAACGATCTTGGCAAAGAGCAGGGTTTGTCAGTGTTCGATTCAACCGCGCAGACGGAAACTTTTGATTTCATGATGGGAAATGACAGCTACGCGATGAACCCTGCTTTGAGCAATTTCTTTGGTGCTGAGGTACCTGTGTTCAGTACCCCTTCAAACGCGGGACAGCTTCTCCAGCGACCTCCACAGTCCCAATACTCCTCGGGATATCCGGGGAATATTTCCTCTGCTTCATTCGGATGTGACTCTCGAATTCCAGAACCAGAAACTGCCGAGGGCATGAATCACAATACGCGACTCTGTACATCGCCGCAGCTGCCAATGATTCCTGAGCATACAACAATCCCTGAAATCTCACCCCGACGTATCTTGGACGGCCCCACAAATGGCGCCCCCCATAGTCATCAGGAATTGCCGGAAGATCAGTGTGTGGGAATTTTTTGCCAGCCTTCAACATTCGTGTCTCCTTCGCATCTCCATTCTCCGAATGTAATCAAGTTTTGCAATCTCGTTTCTCAGAATGATATTATTCGGTGTATGGATTTGATCGAAAACGAGCAATACTATTGGCTCTTAGATTTGTTCAATGGTATGAATATCTGGAAGACAATGGTGCCTTCCTATTGCGTCGACGATCAAAAGGACAGAAATAAGAGCATGTTTCTACTCAGATGTCTTTTGAATTGCTCCGCGCAGAGTGAGGTCACAACCGCATTGCCAGCTTTAACGCTCGAACAGCAAAGTTTGTGGAATCTGATACGACATGATACATCATGCCTGAACAGTGCCGTGCCCATATTGGAGGAGTTGATCTTGAGTGTTGCATTGATTCTCTTGAGTTTATATGGAAAGAGCAACATCAAGTGCACATCATACATCAAGGTGGTCTTTAACAATCAGGCAAAATTATTTGAAGCATTGACATACAGACTAGGAAATTCTTCTGAGTCGAAAAAGTCGACGACGCTTTTGGTCGCCAGTGGTATTCAGCTGGTCGTGATACTCAAATACATGATAAGGCGCCGTTTTGGGCTCTGCATAGACCATCCGATCGACGGTGTTGCTCAAAGTTCAATCACGAATGAGCGAAATTCGCAGGGACCGCGACTGGTACCAGCTTATATGCCTCTGTCAAGTATCAAAGAGCACGCGAGGGGCGCTTCTTCTCATGACACGTTTGAGGGGAGTCCTATGTCGGGTCCACAGCGATATCAGAGCACAGTGACCACCAGTAGCACTGCGCTCGTGGCTTTTAGTACTCCGCAGAACCACAACACAGATGATAGTATCGATTGCAAAATACCCGACCTGAAAACCGATCTCCAATACCTTAACCCGCATTGTTGCGATCAAGGTGAGGGATCGAACGTATCATTAGCAGACTTTCTTCACGTTGGGGAATGTGAGCGTCAAGGACTTGATCTGCTGTTTGCAGACTTGGAATACGTGTATGCCGAGACAATCGAGGCTAACAGCCCAACTCAAACCAGTAATGAAATCGAGGAATCGCGTGAGTTGAGACACTATTTTTGGAACATGATCAAAAGCGAGGCCATGCGCCCGAACTATGATGAGGCGTATATGCCGATGACACATTCGTCGTGGCCGCAGAGGGAGCACGAGCTCCGTTTTGGGGCCACTGATATTACTGGAGTTTTCAATGGCCAAGCGAGTATAAATGAGCGGCTAGCCTTGATCAATCTCATCACTGAAAAATTACGGAAGATTACGATGCGCGGTGAAAGCATGCGAGCGTGCGATACGCGAATAAAGTATATTTTCAAATGCATATGGGAGTCGCTGCTCTCTGAAGGTGCAAAGAAGCGATGGGTACGCGACTTTGGATGGATGCGCGACTAAAAAGCTTGTCATCAATCCCACCATAAGAGTCACCGAAAAGAACGAAGCAGCCTCTAGTTAAAGGTTCACTGAAACAGGTTTTCAGTAAACGATCTTCACATGCCAAGTATCCTTCGTCATCGTAAGACTTTTCGGACTTAATACCGTCATATACATATCCACGAGCTTAAAAATCGTAGTAGAACGGTGAGGACCTGTGGAATTTGCAGCTGCCGTGGCTGCAAAACTTACCAAACTTACCCGGACTTCATCGTAATAGAGACTCCTGCATGTGAGATGTTTTTTTCGTCGGACTCGCGTATAAAAATTTTGCGGCCGCTGCTTCCCGCCTGAAACTTATTCCACGTTTATAAGTTCGATCATGTCTCAGGGAACTTTATACTCAGACAACAGAACTCGCTGCTTAGCTCCTATCTCCGTAGTCAAGTACTTTGGCTTGGACGTTTCCATCTCGGAAAAGGATGCTAAGTATACTCGCGACTTCCCCTTGAACAAGACCCCCACCTTCATTGGTGCCAAGGGCTTCAAGTTGACTGAGGCTATTGCCATTACCCTTTACCGTATGTTATTATTCTCAATCGGTGATACACACTTGCATATGATGAGCTTTCACAATCAAAATTATACAGTTATCCCTGTCTTAACAAACTATGTCGATATTGTCATTCTGAAAGCAGTGTTACTCACTCTATCTTGCACTTACAAGTACTAACATCTCCAGTCATCAACTTGGCTGACCCCAAGTCCGCTCTTTTGGGCAAAAACGCCCGCGAGTACGCCGACATTATTAGATGGATGTCTCTTTCCAACTCTGACTTGATCTCCACTGAGGCCGCCATCATCAAGCCCATAACCGGCGCCGCTCCTTACAACAAGAAGCTGGTCGACGATGCCCTGGTTTACCTTGAGAAGATTACTTCTGTCTACGAGGCCAGATTAGCTGAGTTTACGTACCTCGTTGGTGAGCGTCTTACCATCGCCGATGTCATGGCTGCCACTTCGATGTCGATCGGCTTCAAGCACTGGTTCGGATCCGAATGGCGCAAAGCCCACCCCAACATTGTGAGATGGTTCAAGACCGTGTCTCGTCACGCCGCTGCTTCCCCCGTTCTCGGTGAGCTCGAGTTTATTTCCAAGCCTGTCGAGTACACTCCTCCCAAGAAGGAGAAGGCTGCGAAGGCCCCCAAGGCTGAGAAGCCCAAGGCCGAGAAGCCCGCGAAGAAGGAGGCTGCCCCTGCTGAGGAGGAAGAGCAACAGGAAAAACCCAAGGCTAAGCACCCCTTGGAGGCTTTGGGCAAGCCTGCTGCTGTTTTGGACCAGTGGAAGCGTGTCTACTCCAACGAGGACACTCGTGAAAAGGCCCTTCCCTGGTTCTGGGAGAACCAGTATGACCCCGCTGAGTGGTCTTTGTACAAGGTTGACTTCAAGTACAACGATGAGTTGACTCAATGCTTTATGTCCAACAACTTGATCGGTGGTTTCATGAACCGTCTTTCTGCTTCCACCAAGTACATGTTTGGATGCATGGTTGTCTATGGTGAGAACAACAACAACGGTATCACCGGTGCGTTCTTGGTCAGAGGCCAGGACTACGTTCCTGCTTTCGATGTTGCTCCTGATTGGGAGTCTTATGAGTTCACCAAGTTGGATGGCTCTGACCCTGCTACTAAGAAGTTTGTCAACAACATGTGGGCATGGGATGAGCCCGTTGAGGTCGATGGCGTCGAGCGTGTTATCGCTGACGGTAAGGTTTTCAAGTAAGCGCGTGAATGTATTTTCTTTAGGTGCAATATATTGTTAGCGTATGAAGTGACCGAATCTTACAGTGACTGATCAATAATGAAACCGGAGATCATATGTCCAATGTAGTGTAATCTTTGGATAATCGTTGTGCCACGTAGAATCGTGGCTGTTCATGCGAATCCAATCGGCTGTGGAACAAAAATCTATGCTACAAGCCCACCCTCAATATTAATGTTTTTTGAAGAATTGTGTGCGAATGGCGCAGTCGGCATGTGTGAAGCACATGTATAATTCGACACTTCGCTCGTTCGATTCTCTGAACAAGCAGAGTTTCCGACAAAACTCGATCTCCCCATCGAAAGCACCCACGGGCCGATCTATATGTTTGATCGGTTTGGAAAACCATTTTCAATAGACGTATTCGGCCATCTTGATCTGGCTTGGACGCCAAAGTCTATAATTAGCAAATAAATTTTCACACCCTTGACATTGGGGGCATAAACCCATAGTTGCTGGAATTAGTACATTTTTGTTTTGGACGCAAAAGCACGTCTAGCGAGCTCGCTATCATCGAATGTGATCCCGAGAGAGGTTCTAATACTATCGTGCCCCCACATCCTCAACGCGCGAGATTCGGGCATCCTGATAGTATCTGTTGCCGTATATTATGTGCACACCCACACTTGAAAATTTATATTCACCACGATTCACATTCTTCGAGCTAACGACATCTCCTCTCCTTCAAAACGAAATGGTGTCGTTTGATCGGCGTATGGCCTTGCGCAATATAAGACGCAAGCCTATATTGGTTTTAGTCCCGCTTGCATTGATTCTCTTTTTTTATGTAATATTTCTGTCTCGTCACTCCTCTAGTTCGTCGCAAGCGACCAACTACTCGTATCGTCGCAAAGCAAAACCTAACGGAGATTCGGTCATTTTGAAGAACTTGCCCAAAAACCACATCTCTCATTACGATCTCAATCGCTTGTCAACATCCGCAGACGCTCTCGCCAATGCCGAAGAAGTACTTCTTTTGAGTCCTATTTCTCGTTTCTTGCCTCATTATTGGACAAATATCAACAAGCTTACCTATGATCATAATCTCATTACCTTGGGATTTATCTTGCCACGCTCCGCCGAAGGCGACGAAGCGCTCCGCGATTTGGAAGATTCGATTCGTGCGACTGTGGGTGCAGGCATGCTCGACTTCAAAGAGATCCTCATCTTGCGCCAGGACTCCGAGTCATTGGCGCTGCAGCTCGAGAAAGATCGTCACTCATACGCTGTGCAGAAGGAACGCAGATCCATGATGGCGAAAGCTCGCAACTCGTTGCTCTTTTCAGCAATTTCTCCGGCGCACTCGTGGGTATTGTGGCTCGACGCCGATATAGTCGAGACTCCGCCTTCTTTGATACAAGATATGACGTCTCACAACAAGGATGTTCTCTCTGCGAACGTGTTCCAAAGATACTTTGACGAAGAAAAGAAGACAGATCTGATCCGCCCATACGACTTCAACAACTGGATCGAGTCCGATACAGGTCTTGAAATTGCTGCTCGTATGGGTGATGAAGAAATCATTGTTGAAGGATATCTGGAGGTTGCAACTTATCGCCCGTTGATGGCGCATTTCCATAAGCCAGAAGGAGATGTAAGAGAATTGATGCCATTAGATGGAGTTGGAGGAGGTGCCCTTTTGGTGAAAGCAGATGTTCACAGGGATGGAGCTATGTTCCCTACCTTTCCCTTCTATCATTTGATTGAAACAGAGGGCTTCGCCAAGATGGCTAAGCGTTTGAATTATGAGGTATTTGGTTTGCCAAATTACTTGGTGTACCACTACAATGAGTGAGTTCTCTGCAGATGCTACGACAACTCGTTCGGAACGTTTCCCTCGAAAATGCACTCTCGACTATTTATTCATATCGATCGTACAGTATCCTTATTGCAATAAATTCATAGATCTCTCGACTGCCATAGGGGTGCTTGCCCGTGTGAAATGAATCTCCTTTAAAATAAAAAATAAATTTGTTTATCACGTGATGTGCAAAAATCAGTTGCGATGCCCTCTGCCTTTTTGATAGAAGAAGTTTGGAGCTCATCTCATCCCCGTGAATCTTTACTCCTGACCCGTTTAGAATGCAGCTTTCGTGGAAAGATATCCCGACGGTGCCAACGTCCAATGACATGTTGGACATTGTCCTCAACAGAACTCAAAGAAAAACCCCGACAGTCATTAGACCGGGTTTCAAGATCACCCGTATTCGTGCTTTCTACATGCGTAAAGTCAAATTTACTTCTGACGGTTTCACCGAAAAGTTTTCCGATATCGTCGCCGGTTTCCCCAACATTAACGATGTACACCCCTTCCACCGTGATTTGATGGACACTTTGTATGAGAAAAATCACTATAAGGTATCTCTCGCTGCTGTTTCTCGTGCAAAAACTCTTATTGAGCAAGTCGCTCGTGACTATGTTCGCTTGTTGAAGTTTGGTCAATCTTTATACCAATGTAAACAGCTTAAGCGTGCTGCTTTGGGTCGTATGGCGACCATCACCAAGAAATTGAAGGACCCTTTTGTCTACTTGGATCAAGTCAGACAGCATTTGGGTCGTTTGCCCTCTATTGACCCCAACACGCGTACGCTTTTGATCTGCGGCTACCCCAACGTTGGCAAGTCATCGTTCTTGCGCTGTATCACCAAGGCGGATGTTGAGGTCCAACCTTACGCATTTACCACGAAATCCCTCTACGTTGGTCATTTCGATTACAAGTACTTGCGTTTCCAGGCAATTGATACCCCCGGTATTTTGGACAGACCTACCGAAGAGATGAACAATATCGAGATGCAATCCATCTATGCGATTGCCCACTTGCGCTCTTGCGTCTTGTACTTCATGGACTTGTCGGAGCAGTGTGGTTTCTCAATCGAGGCTCAGGTTAAGTTGTTCCACTCAATCAAGCCCTTGTTTGCCAACAAGTCTGTCATGATTGTCATGAACAAGTCAGATATCCTTCGCCCTGAGGATTTGCCAACTGAGCAACAGGAATTGCTCAAAACCTTGACGACCGTTCCTGGTGTCGAGATTATGCACGCTTCCTGCCAGGAGGAAGAAAATGTCATGCAGGTTCGTAACCAGGCATGTGAGAAGCTTTTGACTGCTCGTATAGAGCAGAAACTCAAGGGCTCCGCCCGTGTCAGCAATGTCTTGAACAAAATCCACGTCGCCAGACCTCAAGCTCGTGATGATGTATCTCGTCCTGCTTTCATCCCTGAGGGCGCCGCTGACCACATCAAGTATGACGCTGAGGACCCCAACCGTCGTTTGTTGGCTCGTGACATCGAGGCTGAGAATGGTGGTGCCGGTGTATTCAACATCAACCTCAAGGACAAGTATTTGTTGGAGGACGAGGAGTGGAAAAATGACGTTATGCCCGAGGTCTTGGACGGAAAGAACGTCTACGACTACTTGGACCCTGATATTGCTGCTAAGCTTCAGGCCTTGGAAGATGAAGAGGACCGCTTGGAGGCGGAGGGCTTCTATGACTCTGATTCGGACATCGAGGATGAGGAGCAGGTCGACATGCGTGAAAAGGCTGATTGGATCCGTGACAAGCAAAAGAAGATGATCGCAGACGGACGTAACCGCAAGCATCTCAAGAACAAGGCGATCATGCCGCGTGATCAAATCAAGAAGTCGTTCGGTGAGTTGGAGGAGCACATGTACAACATTGGCCACGACACGCTGGCGTTGCGTGCGCGTGCTTCTGGCGAAACTAAGAACACTCGCAAGGAATTGTCTGGTGTCGATATTTTGAAGAAGAGCCAGGGCGAACGCAATTCCAAGAAGAAGGCGCCTGTTAGCCAGAGTGATCGTCTCAATGATGGTTTGGCAGATGGCGCCTTGCGTTCACACGCCGAGCGCTTGGCGAAGCTTCAACGTAAGGAGCGTAATAGAATGGCTAGACAAGGTGAGGCTGATCGTCATGCCACCGCCATGTTGCCCAAACACTTATTCTCCGGAAAGAGAAGCATGGGTACCAACGACCGTCGTTAGGTGCCTTTGTATAATTCATTTCGATTAGTATGCACCTCAGTAGCATTATCCTTAGTATTTACAGTCTGATAGTATCTTGATTGTATTTCAAAACTGGCGAATTGACTTCTGACAAAAGACTCCATTTCGGGTTCACAAGCCCCGGCTCTTGATCACCGAGTGGCAAGTATATGACGGTCAAGCTCTTCTCTCCCCGATGTATGCTAAGGGTCAGAATATATCAGAATTCCATGGCGACGCTTGGGAGAGAAACTCGATCATGAGCAGGAGAAGGTCTCACAGATATGAATCAAGGTTTACAGCTACGTATCTCGATTGTGCACTCATCTGACACCCAACCTAGCCTCTCAAAGCATATTGTGAGCTAGGACTGCTACAATTTGATGTTGGTGCCCTTCTGCCTATCTGGTACAGGTCAAGTATCATGTGGAGATACCGCAGGAGTTATTCGCAATATTGGTTCGGGTGGTGGGCAATTATTTTCCCCAAATGACTCCAAGGGTTTCTTGACTAAGGGTGAGATGACTCTGGGTATGGATCAGTGATGCCTCCCCAGCAGAAGCTAATTTGCCGGGCCGTGTGGCATATCCCGCAAGAAACTGCCTGCCCGATCCCCACATAATAAAAGCCGATCTCATTCGATGCTTACAGATGAAACGCCGCACGTCAACTCAGAAGGCTGAGCCTAGACAAAAACGTGTATGCATTTCGCGCAAATCTCACTGTAATCACAAAAGCCCAGTGACAAATCGTCATCCCTGCCCGGATTGGCAACCACTACGTCACCATCAGGAGGAGATAAGCCAGAGACACAACTGCCCCAACCTTGAGGCTTCGCCCACCAAGGTATTTTCCCGCAGAGGGCCGACTGCCCACATTTTGAGAAGCGGGCGAGCTTCCGACGGGTTCGCATTTGTGCTGTTACGAGTGCAAAAGAGACAAGCCGAACACGGACATATCCCTGTAAGTGATCCACTGCAGTAACGATTTCAAGAATATGTGTGCTTTATACAGGTATGAGACATCAGTCTCGACTACTTAGTCCTGTTCTGTCTTCACTATGGGGGAACCGGAGACATGGGGATGCTATCGTAAGGTGTAAAAAAAATAATAAATATTATGAGCTGAAGAGAGACTCTCGATTTATCAGGATCGAGATTGTGCTGAGCTCTCGGGCTCGATACAACACCTATCGCAGATATGTAAGTCTGGTAAGTATCTACTTATAGGTATACATACCTTCTTGGTTGATTTATGGCCCCGGGTTAACGGTACTGCGGTCAGCCCATTCCTTGGATCTCATCACAATAGAGCCACATTCAGAATTTACGCAATATGCACGCACGCTCCACAACGGGCTGGCAACCAGGAACAGCCCCCTATTACCCGCCTTTAGCCTAAAGATCTGGCATAGTCACGAGGCGAGACCCAATTCAATAATGGCTCATAATCCCCCCCCCCCCTCCAAGTGCTGCTTCCATTTTCCTTCTCTGGCATTTGCTTCCTTACCTTAATCCCCATATATTTGCCGCAATAACCACTCTGCTCGCACAGAATTTCTTGTTATCAGTGGTCTATATCAAGCCTTTCAACCTCTTATCTTCCAGCTTTTTCCCTTATCTTTCCCGCTTTAATTGAGAGTAGATTCGTCGTCATATTATGATAGTCTCCTCCTCTTCGTTGTCCTCACGAAGTTCCAAGACTAAACATGGAAACCACCCTTTGAAATCGGTCGACACCCGCAACAAGGTATTTTGCTCAAAGCACCCACGTGGTGGCCTTACGAAGAGTCGGAAAACGGACTCGGCTAACTCCGAGTGTCATCAGTGTGCGGATCTCGAACAACACACCCCTTCATCAGTATCGAGCAAAAGCTTGAGTCATGTTCCGTGCAAATTCTTCAGGCAAGGCGCTTGTCAAGCTGGCGACAAATGTCCCTTTAGTCATTCCATCGAGGGATCACAGGCAGCTGACAAAAGCCCATGCAAGTTCTTCCAAAAGGGGAACTGCAAGTTCGGCCAAAAGTGTGCTTTGGCGCATATCTTGCCCAACGGCCAGCGAGTGAACCCGCGGAGATCCTCATCAAACAATAGCTCAAAGTCCGAGCATCCCAAAGTAGACCGTCGATCGCTCTCTTTCACGGTTGCTGACGATGTCGAGTCGCGGCCCCGCCATAGTCGTACACAAACTTCACAACCCAGCCTCATGAGGAGGCTATCGGAGCCGTTATCGCCGAATGGCCTGGCAGACTACAATCGGCGATTCCGGCTACCAGGTCTAGATTTGTACACTGCTATGTCAGATCTTGGTCAATCAAACGCTTGGAGCGCACTGTCAGACACCGATCAAGGACAAGCATACGGCAGATCTGTAGATCTTGGTCTGGCAAATGGACCAACCACAACATCAGATCCCGGACAGGTAAACAGCAGCCCGAGTTCATCCCTGAAAGATCTGTTTTCCTACGCATGGCAGCTGCTGGCTCCACAGCTGACGCTGCCACTAGCCATGTCCTTCTCACAGATGCCGGAGTTCATGCCACAGTACACGAGCCTGTATTACACCAATGTGTTTGGGCCGGCCATGAGTCCCCCAGCGCGACGTGGCTCGCAAGCGCAAGATTTTCTGCTACCTTCCAGTGGTCCCTATGGATCGACTGGTTCGGCACCTTTTGGGGACGACGACCTTCGCGAAGAAGTCTGTTATGATGACGTTCTTGATGATGTTTTTTTGGAGGATTTCATACCAGAGTCTTTGAGCGGGATTTTATTGACGCCCCAAGAGCTAGTGTGTCGACAGTCGCGCTCTCAGCTGGGAACGCTTTCTTCCCGGCCAACCTTCACGCAAAGCCGGCGGGCGTCACATCAAGACGTCCCTCCACACTTTTTCGCCGCCACGAATGGCCCCGGCTCCGTCAACCAGATTCTGCTACAGAACATGGACAATGCGTTTTCCTCACCTCGAAATCACGAAAATGTTTTCGTCATGGACTGACAAAACTAATTTTATATACAATTTCATACAAGAAAGGTTCTTTTCCTGGTGATAATGAATACCGCTCCAGGCCTCGTAAGACGTTGGAGTTCAAAAAACTGCGCAAACCCGGAATCGAACCGGGGGCCCAACGATGGCAACGTTGGATTTTACCACTAAACCATTTGCGCTGGTAAAATTAAATGATTCCGCCCAGGATCGAACTGGGGACGTTCTGCGTGTTAAGCAGATGCCATAACCAACTAGACCACGCAACCATTTTTTTGGAGTTGTTTTTTACCTAGTAGCCATGTATATGGACAATTGTCCAGTGGTATCGGGCTTAAACCCACCACCAGTTGTTTCTGAATATGTATTTTGAATTTCATTCAAAATTTATCTAGTTGTGTACTATCTAAGCCTGTCATCAACGCAAGCCCAGGGGAATAGGACGGGAACTCCATTACGCACGGAGAACAGGACTCGATGGCGTCTAAACGCCTTCCATACCTGCTAAAACCCACCCTCGAAAAGGAAAGGGTTGCTTTTGTTCCAATCCCTTGGCGCTCACTACCGTAAACCATTCTTTTTTTTGAACTTGTGATTCAACGTTTGTCTCACTTAATTTTTTTTTTTTTGAACATGTAACTTGTATTTGCGGCTTATTTAGCTATGTACTATCTAAATGTGCCACCAACTCAAGTCCAGGAAAGTAGGATGGGAACTGCGGTTACGCACGGGGAACAGGACTCGCGGCGTCTAGGCGCCTGCCATACCTGCTAAAACCCACCCTCGAAAAGGAAAGGGTTGATGTAGTGGGCTGCTGCCGGGTTGATGTAGTGGGCTGCTGCCGGGTTGAGATATGGTTGATGCTTTACGCCCGACTGAAGAATCGGGCTGAGTTATTTAGTGGGTGAAGATGAACAGGGCGACCATGCGGCCGAAATGAGGGCTATCATGGAGACCGGAGCGGTCTGCCAATGGTAGCCGTGCTCGGCGCACGGTATCCATAAATCTGAGAAATTTGTCCATCTTTGAGGTTAAA
>JAKTTQ010000313.1:0-18663 GCA_030581555.1 [Candida] argentea
GGGGGTCCCCACATCAAAACACCGGCCGGAGCGGTGATACCGACTTTGATATAGAGCTCTGGTTTCTTGATTGGTTGGACAATACACATGTGGAGTTCCATGCGGATGCGATTCAACGCACCCACATTACTCCATGTGACATCCGGAACGGTGGCGAATCCCTCTCTCTTAGCTGTTGGTTGGATGGTGGGCAATGCAGCGACAAAGTCATTATATGTTATCGACAATGGTTTCAACTGTTCATCACTCAATGGATCGGGATGCATTTGAAGGAATCTTTTGATCGTCGACAACTGTTCGGCGTCAGGCTTTTGTCTGAACTGACTTAAAATGGTATTTGCTGAACCTTTCAAATTGTCAGGGACACTGGAGTCAACGTCAACCTCCATCTTATCATTGATGAGCGCAGTGGCACGCACCTCCTCCATCTTATCATTGATGAGCGCAGTGGCACGCACCTCCTCCGCTTGGCTCATGGCCTCGAAAATCCGTTTGATGGCAGCAATACCGGCAGCAGTGACCAAGCTTTTCAAATCTGCACCCACATAGCCTGGGGTCATCTTTGCCAATTCTCTGAAATTGAAAGAATCGGATGTATCGAGCTTCAAACTTTCGGTCATCGTTTTGAGAATCGAGCAGCGCTGTTCTTCGTTAGGGACACTAAGGCAAATCTCACGGTCAAAACGACCAGCACGCCGTAATGCAGAGTCCAAAGAATCGGGCCGGTTTGTGGCTCCAATAACGATCACTGGTTTCCCGCCTGTATTCTCCAACGTGAGCTCATCCATCAACGTAAGTAATTGCGCGACGATACGTCTTTCCATTTCACGCTGAGCACCTCCGTCTCTTTTGGGTGTGATAGCATCGATTTCATCCAAAAATATAATGCAGGGAGCCAATGTCTTTGCCTCATCGAAAATCTCCCGTAACTTCTTTTCTGATTCTCCGGACATTCCAGAGACTACGGATGGAGCTGAGATATTGATGAATGGAACTTGGAGCTCGCCTGCCAATGCAGATGCGATGGAGGTTTTACCACAGCCAGGTGGCCCGTAGAGGAGAACACCGCGTGGAGGCTCAACACCGGTAGTAGCGTAGATCTCCGGATGCAAGATGGGCAATCCCACCAATTCCATCAATTGGGTGGTAATATTTTCGAGTCCTCCTAATGACGAGAGAGTTTTCGTTGGCGGGGTACGATCAGCCCTCCCGCGCATGCGCTTGGTAATTTTGTCGGACAGATCTTTTGTACGCTTTTTTGTCTTTTCGTCAGTCAGTGTCTTCTCTCCACTAGTATCGTTCGTAGCTTCATTATCAGACTGCTTCTGGGTCCACATAGATACAATTGACTTGTTGAATGCGCCGGTATCTTTCACTTGCATGAGTTCATTGCCCTCATCGTCTACCAATTCCTCGGCGCTATTAACTTGCTGACGAGAGAGAATTACATCGGACATGTCCTCATCCTCCTCTTGTCTAACAATGGCCAAGACGGCATCAATGGCTTTCTCAAGAGATGCCTTTTTCATACGTTTCATCTGAAAGTCCTTGAGTTGGATGTATTGTAATACCGTAGAAGTGGTAAGATCGCGCGCTAGGGCAATAAATGCATATGGATCTCTGGGTTCACTATCATCAGCTGCCAAAGACAGTTTGTTCTCAGCGGTCTGAGACTCTAACAAATTGTGGATGAAGTCATAGATTTTCTGGTCTATGCTTTGAGACACAGGTCGACTAGGTGCCATTGAATGTGATGCTTGTTCTGTCTATATTGAATCTTCGTACTGATTGAAGCTCATCGGGCCAAAATTTCGTGTTGCAAATGATTTTTTTACGTAAGGATTTACAGCCACGACGAGGCCTCAGCAAGGTCTGCAGTACAGTCGGACCAGTGATTGAGCAGTACTTCAATTGGCTTTGAAGTAAGTCATAGACCAGCTGAGGCGTGAGATGTGACTTGAAACCGTGTGAAGATCGGTCTCAATCGGGGTTTTAGGGCTAGAAATTTCACACCTTCAAGTCCATGACTTTATGTTCATTGATGGAAACGTCGGTTGACAAGTATAGCGATAAGTTCATATGACTATCGGAGCCGAAAACCGTCGCAAGAGAGAGGTATTTGCCGTCAAACTGGAAGTAGGCCCTCCATGGCAAGAAGGCCCCGCTACGCCTCGTGGCTGCAAAAAAAGATCAAGCTGAGGAGGAGAAGGAGGAGGACTTGGAGTTCACTCTCTTCTCCGTCCGCAACAATAGTTGTTCGGCCTCTTAATCTAGCAATTATCGAGAGTCTGATCCTGAATGTTCAAGACGGATATCAAGCCTTTCCTTTCCTTCGTCTTGTCTAACCTAATAACTTATGAATATGTACCCTCCTCCGTTGAAACGCGCCATTTTGTGGACAAACACTGGATTCATTTGACACCGGACCTTGGTCGCTTCTTCTATCTCGGAAAAAACCCATACCTTAACATCCTTGGCCCCGTTCGATGCCCAAAGACCTCGATTGATCGCTATTCGTGGCTCTTTCACCCCATACCTGCATATACACACACCTGGTTGTAAACGTTGCAGTATGTGGATCCACTAATCTATTACCACTTTCGCGAGGAATGCCCCAATCACATAATCAAGGGCCAGTTTCGGTTCAAGATCGAAAGCTCTTGGCTCAAGTGGATAAGGCTTTAGCGCTATTCGACACCTTGGACGAATGGGCTGACTACGTGTCATTCTTGTCCAAGCTTCGAAAGGCTCTACACTTTATTGATGATGATCGAAAAGATCATCAGATACCTCGGGCAAATGTAATTGCCAACAAACTCTCTTTATGTTTACTACCCAATTTGCCAAATGGTGTTCATCAAAAGACCTTGGCAATCTATCAGCATATTTTCTCTGTGATTCTGCAAGACACTTTCACTCGCGAAGCTCAGTTCTGGCTCACGGGATTGTTACCCCTTTTATCGTATTGTTCAATGCAATTGAAGCCTCAATTGCTTGCGCTTTTCCGCGACTCGATCTTCCCATTATTATCTCCTTCAGCAACGGCAAGTATCACCAAACCTCTTGTTTTGGCTTTATTACTGGGCATGGATGATGAGAACTCAGAGACTTTCACTGACGTGTTGTGTTTGATGGATACACTCCGTGAAAAGGCCAATGATGACGCGCTTTTCTGGCTGCACATATTTCTTTGCGTTATCCGCAATCCTGAACGACGAATCGGGGCTCTACATTGGTGCAGTCGCCGCCTCCCCCTCTTGGGACCAGGTGAATTGACTGTTGAAGCTCGTGCCTGCTTATCTCCCGAGCCTGGGCTTCTAATACGGGCCTTTGCAAGCGCACTTTCGGGTTTTCCGGTGTCTCTGTCGCAAGAGATCATTATTGTTCGTGGATTCTTTGATTTGCTCCTTTCCCATGCCCCTCTCCACAGTGTATTCTACAACGAGCTTGTTTCACCAAAAGATAAAGAGCTTATCATTATGGCGGCGGCACGAGTGTCTCTTCGGAAAGATATGAGTCTCAACCGTCGCTTGTGGCTGTTTCTCCTTGGGCCGGAAATTAGTGTCGAATCTAAATCTCCCGACCTCGCCGTGGTAGACTATTTCGAGACTTATGCGCTCGAATCATTGCAACATGGCCTCACAGCCTTAGCAGATGATGATGGACGATTGCAGGAGGCAATCCGAATTTCCCTGGCCATAACCTTCGAAAAATGGGAGATCAGCAAACACATTATACCCCGGTTGTTCATCATGTTTTTGAAAAAATGTTATATCCAGCAAGACAACGCACAACTCATGATCACGGCACTGACATTTTTCGATAGCGTTGAGCCCGTGCTTGTGTGGAGATACGTTGCTAGCCTGATCAAAGCCGGCGAGTTACATCTCGTTCTCTTTCTTCTCACGAAATTCGATTTCAATTACGATGAGGTAACAACGATCCACGTTCCCATGGCAATCTTGTGTGTTTTATGCAACAACATCACAGTAGAAAGTATTCTGCTCTTTGAAAAGTTGTTGGCGATGGTACCCCCGAAAGCTTGGGAAAATTTCTCGTCGGGTGATTGCGAGTTCTCCAAGAGTCTGGTGTCCAAAAGCTTTGATTCCTATTACGAGAGAACCGCTAACGGCGAGAATATTCCAGAGCCATCAGAGTTGAAAGACTTTTTGCAAATAGCTTTGGACTTGTTGTGTGATGCATACGCAGAATATATTGCCGATGCTTCGATAAGCCCTCTCTTGGCCAAACATGTCGCTTTCTTGCTTAGAAAAATGAGAATGGACGCCGCGACAAACCCAAGATGGCGTGATTCCAATTTGAACTCGTCGTTGAAGCAGCTTAACGACACCGAGAAAGGAGCCGATCAGTCTGTCAAAGATCGAACCATCATCGCTCTTGGAATCATTGATATTATAGTAGCCAAGCCTGATCTTCTCGATCGTCGCGATACTGAAGTGCTCATCAAATTCATCATGGAGGTATTGTGGGAACTGATATGCACTAGTTTCCCGAGCCTCTATCAGATCGAGGCGGCGAAGGCGATATTGAGCCTTCATTCTGCATTCCTGCCGTATTACATACAAGCGGGAGTGATCGAGTTGTACAAAAAGTTGCCTTTGTGCGACATGACCCCGGTTTTTGCGACATTCTGGGGACAGGCCCATACTTCGGATTCCAATATGATGCTTTTGGAACACCCCATCCAAATTATGCTCGACACCGTCGATCTTGATACGGGCAAGAACACGTTCGCTTTACGAGAGTTTATGGAAGCATGCCTCAAGGACGGTTCGAGTGCCCAATTCATGAAACTAATGATGAACTCTTTCTTGGAGTTCGAGTTCTTGAGTCCCGACTGCCAGTCATTGACTAATGATGACGATTTGGCTAGGTTTGCGTATCATTTGAATAACCTTTCAATTGTCGTCAAAACAGCGCCAAAAGAATTCCACGAGTTTTTGACAAACGAACCTATTGATGAAGTCTTTGTCGAAATCGCGGGAACCTCGTCAGTCGTATCCTACAAGTCGCTTTTGATTGCGATTTGCTTGAGATTACCCGATTATAAGTTGGCGCCTGATTTCACCTCGGAAGATTCGAATTTGTGGACTTATCTTGAGTGTCTCGATGCGCTGGCCACCTCGATCCAATGCTTGGTCACTGGTGATGAACGCAAAATCGCATCTCAATTTACTTGTATTGTGGAATCAGTGATGTACTGGATCAAAGTCAACGAAGGGAATTCCCAAGTCAAGGAATTGATCGTATGCAAGCTTTTGAAGGTCGCAGCGTTCTACTTGGACCTTGCAGACGAACACAAAATCGAATTGTATGTGAATGCAGATGAACGTCAGTCATACAATATATTTTTCGGCCGGCTCTTTACCACGGGCGTACAATGGACGCGAACGAATGTTTTGCTTGCTCAATGGAAGTTATTCCTAGCAAAGTCATTGCGCCTTTTAGGCGATCGCGTTTTCGAAGTGCTTGACATACTTGATGATGCGATTCTCCGAAAGTTGAATGGGATTGTCGAGAGTCTTTGGCAGGAAAAGCCATGTGTTGATATTGACGACATTGACGGCGCCATCAACATTCTCTTATCGTGTTTGGAGGATCTACTTTTGACGAGCTATGGCTATTCCGGATCAAACCGCAAGGGTTCTCGTGGCGAGAAGACTTCGTTGGATGCTGGATTCTTTGGTAATGTGATGCAGGGTGTATTTCTGATAGAGGCGCCGGCGGCCGCCCAATTAGAAAGCGACAAGTCCCAATCAGTGCTCACATCATTTCAAAACGCCGTATATACCAGTTTCAAAATTTGGATGTGGGGCGATGCCCGATCTTCTGCCTCTCTCGAACTGCCCAAAGAGGGAGAGATATCGCTCACGAACTTGGCCCACAAACTCAGATTCCGGTCTCGCCGGCTTTTGGAGACACTTATGGGTCTTGAGAAGCAACAAGTTCTTGAGACCTTGATCAAATTAGACCCTTCACACACGTCGAGCTGCAAGTTGGTGACGATTATTGACGGAGGACGGTATCAGCTGTCATTATCGCGGGTGCTTGATTCGATTATTTCTCGAAGTGCACCGGAATTACTCGATGAAAAGAAATTGTCTAGTTTGAGCGTTGAGATCAGTGCGTTGAGCTTGTCCAGTTTTATGCTCTTTTACCTTCGAAAGATGGACTCTGATAGTATTGGAGACGTGTGGGCCACATGTATGCAATATATGAAGGATGTTTCCACGCACCCGAACCAATTCCACGACGTGATATATGGCGCGTTAAAACTCGCGCGGCTTTTGGCAAAACAACTCGAATCCAATAAGAGCCCCGAGAAACGCAAATACCAAAAAGAATTGGCAGATGAGTTTCTGCGTCTTTTGACTGCTGCAGTCAGCTGTCCCGAGACCAAATCAGACATCCAGGATGCAGCGCTGGGCTTGAGCAACGACGAGCAATCTTTAGGTGATGGAACATTGCTATACACCACCCTCACCACCCTTGTCTCCGATTTGGGGAAAATCACCGAGGACCACGAAAAGGTTATAGCTTGTTTGAATGTTATCATATCATACACCCTAGTGCCTGTTGTCAAGACTTTGAAGCCAAGTGAATATCCAATGTATGTGATTTCTTTGATCACAGCTATCGGAAAAGTGCATCAGGGTAAGCAATGGAAGAGCATTGTTTCCGATGTTTTCTTTGATACCCTGTTCTTGGAAGGTGATTATGCATTGCTGAGCCGTTGGAACGAAGCTCTACTGCTTTGGATCGAATCAGATTCGGAGCGATTCACCGAGGTGATCAATAAAGCCACCACGCATACGGTAACAACAGGGAGCATTTTCCGAAATGAAGCCGCCGAAACCCAAACAAAAGTGTCTGCAGTCAAGCGATTATCGTACTTGATTATGAACGGGCCTCCGAATCGGTTTTCGACCCAGCTCGAATTGCTTTTCAGCCGCATCGAGCACTCGCTAAAAGGAAACCCCTCATCAATATTCCGAGCAGAAATCTTGACGCTTTTCAGGGCCATTACTCTCAGATTCGATCCCATGTTTTTGCTGTCATACTGGGCATTCGTTACCCAAGAGCTTGTGTCGGCATTGAACATTGCAATGGAAAGCCGGGCGAAACTAAGGCCCGAGTTATCGCTGGAAGATGTTGCCTTAGTTTTGAGTGCGTGTAAATTGTTGGACCAGCTTCTTCTTTTGGGGTATGATGACTTTAATTTGAACGAATGGCTCTTCACGTCCAGCAGTCCTGAAGCTTTGAGTCATGCCCTGAAAGAAAAATCAATTGCCCTTGTGGATAAAATTTCAAATACACGGAACCCTGCCAATCACCGCGGCACTCCTGTCACTATTGATCAGCCATCGGATAATTCCGAGCCTCTTTTGAAGGGGGTAAAACGTATCGGCGACATCTCGCAATTGAGGTTGTTTTTCGATAATCTCAGCTGGATCAATTTCGAGCGCGTCTTTGGCATGTTCCATGTCAATAGAGGGTCCTGCGAGGATGATGTGTTGAATGATTTATTCTAAAATGGCTTTCAAAGTGTAACCGAATTTACATATACTAAATAGTCGACCTTGAATCGAATCATGTCGATGCTTCCCCATTCATGGATCCTCTCCAATTCGTATGAGATACTAGACATCGTGCCTTGCACGGATGTAATAAGCGTGCGAGTCAGCTCTGGGGGGATGGTCAGGTTCCAGCGCCGAGAGAAGGTCTCTTTTTGAAGCCAGAACCACGACATGGTTCCTTTGATCAAAACACGCGTGATAATACGCCATTCAATTTCTCGTTTGGTTTGGAAGCCTCCTTCATTTCTTCGGCTGCCTCGGAACGCGTACTTCTGACCTTTCTTTGTTCGAAATTTCGTCTCAAGGCCTCATCATTCTGATCCTGACTCGAGTTTTGTGATATTTTTCTCTTCTTTTGGATGTGCTTGATTTTGGTGGACGTCTCCACATTCTGAGCAAAAGTCTTATCCATCTTTTGCTGTTGCGCCAATTCCATGGCAAATTTGGCTTGTCTGACTTCTGTCTCGGTAGCGATCTGTTGCGTGAGGTCATGCCACTTGAACCCCGAGAGATACTTGATGTTCATGACGTCGTCGTAGTAGTATGAGGTTTTTTTCCCTCCGAGAATATTCCCATTCAACGTAGTGGCACACAACTTTGCATCTTTCTTTCTAACAAACTCAATCCACCCCTCTGTAAAGTTCTTCTTTTTATTTCCACCATATTTCACTCTCTTCGTGTGGGTGGATGTGTCTTCAGGCTTCAAAAAAAGACGATCTATTTTGCCGAATCTCGAAAGTGCAGATCTCAACTTTGCTGGCTTCATGTATGGGGGAACTCGCGATAAGTAGCATACACCACTCTTTTTTATTCTTTTCTTTTCCTTTTCAAGTTGAGCAGCCGAGAGCATTTTCGATGTGTGTGGGTGCTCCTTGTTGGCCGGTCGATCCTTAACGTCACTTTCATTATCCTCGTTATCAACTTCTTCATCGTCATATTCTATTCCGTCATAATCTTCATTAGTAGCACTTCTGTCATTGCGGGTTGCAAACAGTCTCTTCATCGGGAAGATTCCCATTTCATTTTCCGAGTCAGAGTCTGCACCATCAAAGTCATCGAGCCCATGAGAAG
The DNA here is from genome assembly GCA_030581555.1 of [Candida] argentea. Taxonomy (NCBI): domain Eukaryota; kingdom Fungi; phylum Ascomycota; class Pichiomycetes; order Serinales; family Debaryomycetaceae; species [Candida] argentea. The sequence goes on from JAKTTQ010000313.1 coordinate 8,670, forward strand.
TATTCGTGGCCTTGGTTTCATCCTCGCTGGAACTCTTGTATTCGTCACTGCTGCTCATGGCGATGGGAATGTGTAGGCGTTTTTAGCGGTGAAAGTGACAGTCTTGGCATCTCGAAACTTTTTTTCGCTAATGAGTTTCGGATTCTCTACGAGCCGCTAAGAAATGAGTGCCTGCGTATCGTTGATAAGATGCTTGCAATGACTCTAGAAGTCTGGTACCTTTCGTAAAGAGGCAGATGATAGGTCGCTGCAACTTCAGGCCCCCAAGTACCCGAACGGAAGCGTTGGCTGCTTTTCCTTGATTGTCCATGAAAGGCCTCTACAGATTCCTGGTATACGTTTACGAGGGATGTTAACAGCGAAAGGCACACGATCGGTACCCTCGAACTGATATACCCAACATACTCACATGTGCAGTCTGCTGATCTTGGATCGAACGGCCCAACCGGAATCACATGCAATTCCATCACTATATCTCGTTCTCGGTTGCCCTGCAGTTATTTGCAGTCGTGCGTCTGCAGCCAGCGAGCTGCAGTATTAATTTGGGGCCAATGTGTTATGTGCGATTTGTCTAGTAATGCTAAATTGGATGAAATTTTGTACGTTGTGGAGTAGTTAAATTAAATGACGATTTACTTCTTGGAAGCATCCTCACCGCCCTCAACAGCGCCAGTGACGACGCTGGAGACGTATTGGGCAGCGTGGGCGACTTGCTCCTTAGCGGCCTCAACATAGTGAGAGGCAGTTTCAGTCAAAGACTCACCCTCCTTGGAAACGTTGTCACCGCTTCTTTGCAAGAATGACTTCTCGCTGTCAGGGGTGACCTTGCTGGCGACATTATCAGCGGTGTTGGTGACAGCCTCCTTACCTTGCTCAAGGTAAGACTTTTCAGACTCGGGCTTGACAGCCTCGGTGACCTTATCAGTAACGTTTTTTCTTCCGGCGTCAGACATTATGTGTTGTGTATTTGTGAGTATTGGATAAGGAATGGAATCAGAATGCCAAGGCAAATTCGAGTGCTTTTATACTCCCGAAAAGCCACAGTGGGTGGCAAAGCGGGGCCACCCCACTAGTTGTATGCTTCCAAAAATAGGAGCCTATCGTCGCTTGAGAAGTGTGAGCGGGCACATCCAAACTGAGCCTTCATTGCTATCTCCAAGGCTAGAGATAAAAAATATTCCAGTTCCCCGGAAAACGCCATGATCCGCGCCCTCGTGCACGAACACTGGAAACTGCGGCCCAGTGAGGCTTTCCACCATCCACAGTATGCATTCTTCGAGTCGTCTCTCCTTCAAACCTGCTTCTGAAGCTGCTCCAGCAGGTCTTTTGTGGTGTCCCTCGCTGTGATTGCACGCTGTAGCAACATTGACGCTTGCCAGCCATTGTGCAGGACGCACACGTCACATCTCGTGTATCCCGATTCAATTCGATGAGATTCGATTCGAACGCCGAGGAAGAACAGCTCCATCGCTGCGGAGACTACCTCATACACACAAACGCACACACACGCATTAGAGACTTGATACTTTACGCCTAACTCTATTTCGGGGGCATGCATCTTACGTAGCTCGTAGCTCTCTTCACGATATGTGATTAGGCTTAGTGTGGGGTGTGTCCCTTAATCAGGGATTTCTCCCATGAGCGTAGGATGAGATGTATCAAGTCGAGGTGTTTATATACCTATAGATCCACCCTTTAACCCAAAATGTCTCGGATAAAGGCCATAACGTCCTTCAATTCTGCGTCATCAGCACTGTGCCCGAGTCCAGGATACGTCTTGAACGTGTAATTAGAGAATCCGAGTCTTTCGAGCTTTTGTGCGGTCTCTTTGCCTTTCTCATATTTCACGACCATATCAGCGGTGCCGTGAGCCTGGAATATAGGGGTGTCAGCATTTACACCAGGTTTGAGAGAATCAATCACCAACTGAGGACAAAATCCTGATAATCCAATGCATCCACCTATTTTCTGGTCCAAGAGGCCCATGGTCGCAAGTGCCAATGCCGCTCCCTGTGAGAAGCCTCCAATGATTATTCTCTCGCTCGGCACTCCAAGGGCTATCTGCTCGGCGACCAAACTCTTGACGAGCTCTGTGCTATTTAAAAAGCCCTTGACGTCTGCGCGAGTATCAAAGTTCTCAAGATCATGTAAATCGAACCATCCAGGGCATGGGAACCCGTTATTAATAGTTATGGGAATGGTGGGTGCGTTGGGGAATACGTAGTTTATCAGGTCCGGCAGGGAGACTGCCCTGGCTTGCTTTATCAATTGCGGGAACCACGACCATCCCTCTCCGGTATCTCCCAAACCGTGTAAAAATATCAAAGCCGCCTTGGCTGGCTTGACTGACGCCAGCACTCTAATCGCAGGAACGTGTGCCATTTAATGCAAGGATAGTGTTTATATATGAACTTTCAAACACCCAGCTAAAGTGTCGGGTATACATGAGCGTATTATGTAACGCACGCCCCATGAAGCGTGGGGGCAGTGATGATGTTTACGACCATGACCCCCGACCAGTACAGTCAAGTTAACAGTGACTATCAATTGATATTACTATACATTACAGGCGGTGATTCCTCGTGCCAATGAGTCCCTTCACTCTACTCTACATATCTTCATACTTGCGTCGGCCAACATTTCTGCGCTTACTTGCACCCATATCGTCGTAGTCTCGTTTCATATTCTCACGTTTGAGCCGCCTCAAGTTACGGATGCGTTCGTTCTCTCGCCTCTCGATTTCAGCGGGCGTAAGGATCTCGATCACAGGTTCCCAAACATCGTTACCATTTTGAATACTGGCTTCAGTCGAGATTCGGATCCCGCTCTCAAATATAAGACCCCTCAAGAGATGAGTGTTGTGAATTTCATTGTTGTACGATCCATCCATAATCTCTTTCTTGACCCGGATTATCGTCTCGTGTAATGCATGGCTGATGGCGGGTATGAATTCGCGTGCAAGTCCCAAGTCTGCCACCACAATCTCAGCAAACGTCTCGGGCAAGATTTCGGTTTGATTGAGGTCCCATTCAAACTTGTCTTGGTATAATTGCTTGTTCACGTTCACGGATATATCTACAATCACGATGCAGGGACGTCCCGGCGGGAGTTGTAAATTGGACACGAAGTTGTACTCTTCGATTTGCTGGTTGATGGAGTCGGCAATGGCCTGCTGCATGGAGTATGGCAAGTCCAAATCATTGCAGAGCACCTGCGCGAACTCGACGGGGGAAACGGCATTGTCGTTGACATTCCACATGAAAAAGTCAATAAGCTTGGTGGTCAGATTGGGGTTCTCAAGCCCGATTTTGATGGGGATGAGCATATCTACTCTGTGAGCTGGCGGCGCTTCTTCCGTGTAATCGAGAGCCAAAGACTCGATGCGAGGGGTCCCCTTCGCTGGTGCTAAACGTATAATATTCTGTTGAAGAGCACTAGCGTTACCTCCAGCGCTTGCAATCTTGGCGAGGTTCGCTGGCAGGGAGTCATCAAAATCGAAATCGTCGCCAAAGTCCTCAGAGTAATTGATTTGTTGAGCATTTCGTTTTGCTTGACGTCCCACGGGCGCAATATTTGACAAGAGCGAATTGTTGGTATCATCTAGAAGACGACGGGGCAACGAAGTAGCGAGTGCCTGCACAGCGAAGTTCGCGCGGTTGTGGTCGAGCAGCGTCATATTAGTTGAAACAAAAGAGAGTTGTCGTAGGACCGCCAATTTTTTTTTTGATTTTTCGCGATCGGCTTATTTTCGTAAATCGCTCTCGAGTCAATAGCGCTTTGCACCAGAATGGGCTCTACTGGCGCTTTCAATGGCTTCCTTGCTACGAGGCTCTATATCACGAAGGGTTATGCGATTTGGAGCTCTACACTTACTTCTTATGTCTGAGGTACTCGGGGAATGGTGGGGCTTTAATATATATAGGGCGACGCGAACAATTTTGGGCAGTCACGGCTGGCTGCAAAAAACCATACATGTTCATGTATAACCGCCGACATCTGCCACAGTCCGTAATTTGGATTTTGTCTATATCTACCTTTTCAGGCTGCGATAAGGAGGCTGGTCCGCCCCACATAATCTGCTTTGGTCTATCAATACTATTACTTGTCCAGCTCGAATATTCTACATCGAACAAACAGGGGGGATTGGTTCAAACAGCGGCTGAGCATTCGTGAGCGCTCAATAGTCTTTCTCGTTCACTGGAATGTCCGTACATTCACCAATCCATCTCCATATATCGAACTTCCAGTTTAGGCCGTCCATATCACCAAGCTGAAAGTTACTTTCCATGCCACCGGCAGGTGACCTTTGAAGGTATACGATTCGAGATATGCGGGAGTGCACTAATGCCATACTGCACATCACACAAGGCTCATGTGTGGCATAGACCGCGATGTCCTGGCATAAGTAGTTTCCGAATCCGGTGCGGGCTTTCCGCTCGTTGTCAGACACGACCGATATCGCCTTCATTATTGCGTGCTCAAACGGGTTGTCTTGTCCATCGGCTGTCACTTCCACGTCAGGCCTACCAGCACTCCCCGTATCCACCATCAATACTGACATTCGTGCAGCACCAGGGCTTTTTGTGTCTTTAGAGTACGACGCCAAGAGCCGTCTCACCAACGTCTTTTCACGCTCCGGATCAATCTGCACAGTTTGCAAGAACTGATGGTTAGGGTTACCTTTCCACGCCACCGGCCAGTATGTTGAAGACCACACAAGACTCTGTTCTCTAGTTAGAGGAGCGTATTTGGGGACTGCAGTCTTGTATATCAGCAGAGGCAAAGAAATATCATTATCTTGGAGCATTTGCTCGACCTCCTCGGCATTTTCGCACGCATCGGTCTGACACAAGATGATGTGTAGGTCCGGACTTTTGGTTTCGGTGGCAGTGTCTTTTCTAATTCTCTTAATGTGCAACAAAGATCCCTTCTCCATTGGCGCGATCTGGTCACGTACGAATTTGGTATACACCTGCGCCGATGACGTGCTAATTTTACAACACCACACTGAGACTAATGGAAGCTCCGACGCATCACTCGTACCGCTCCAATGACCTTTCCATCTTATCTGTTTCAACAATCCATGTAGCACGCCGTTTTCGAGGTCGACATGCTCAGGGGCCACAGATTGCTTGGCCATAGTGCGCTCGCTCGAGCAATGACTTTTTTTTGGTGGAGCTTACATGCCTCGTGAACTCGAAGTTGATGAGCGATGCCATTACCCTTGCATCTTACCTTTCGAGGGAGCTCCGCGTATCGCAGACGGAATTGACTGGAGATCATGTTCCGCTTGCTTTCACTAAATATATTGATGATACTTTGATGCTCGGGGCATCGCTGCCGCCACAACCCCCCACGTCTGCAAACATGGATGAGTCTTACTTGGAGTTTATCGACTCCCTCATATCTGCTCTTACTTGCGATAAGGTCGGGAACGTGTTAGCATACGGCTATGTCGATGCTGCTGCATCCGGGTCGAGCAGTGCTGCTGTCAGTGCCCATGTAAATTTCAACGCCAATATCATAAAGCTGTCATTATGGCAACATATCCACGATCTTGTTGGTCGTAATGCTTTCATGAGAATGATTTATACCGTTCGTGCCTATAGATTAGGAGCTGATAATAACTATTATCAGATTTTTGGGCCTGGTGTTCGTTTTCGAGGCTCCCCTCCCAATTCAAAGAAAGCGCCTTTTGTGGTCTCAAGAACAACCCACAGATCGCAATTGAGGGGAGATACCATTCTAACCAAGACCGCAGATGAGATTATCGGCATGATTATAGGCGAGCCTCAGCCATCTCGCAAGGCAGTGAAAGCCTTCGCTGGGTTGAAAAAACTACTCGCGCTTGGAGTTGAGCGCGCCAAGAAGTTAAACTACGAATGCATGTATGCCAGCATAGTCAAAAACATCAATGCTAGAGATGGAACTTTTGTTGGCTCACCAACACCCCCGGGTGTTGTTTTACGGATGGTCTTGGTGATTGTTTCCTCGGTCTTTCCACTCTCAGTTTGGGGATCGAAAGGAAACAAAGCAGCAGTCTGCAATGCTATCTCCCGAGTAGTATTCCGCAGAAGTTCAGAGCGTGTTCCGCTTGAGACGCTTTGTGAAAAGGTGAAAATGTCCGACATGTCATGGTTGGGAAAATCTACGCACACAACGTCAAAGCAAGACTTTGAGGGACGACGCCGCCGTCTTTTGCTATTCTTTACATGGTTTCTCAATTTTTTCATCAACCGAACGATTTCAAAGTTCTGGTACGTCGTGGAAGCGGGTCCAGATGGCCCAAGCTTGCTCCATTATCCTCATCGACAATGGAAGCGCGCAGCAGGTCCTTGGTTGGACACATACGCAGATAAGTATTTGATACCATGCGATATGACAAAGACCAAAGTGATCAATCCGAGCCTGTTCTACAACTTTGGATGGATGCGTCTTCTTCCGAAAAGAGACGATTTTCGAATGTTGTGTGTCCCCAGTAAAGTTCCATGGCTGGAATTGGGAAAGCCACGAGATGAGAACTATCTCAAGCAATACAAGAACTACGATTCGAGTCAGGTGAGGCCGATCCGGGAGATCATCGATGCTCAGTCTAAACAGAAACGTCAATCTACCCAAGCGTCATACCCCGTGTGCTATTCTTCCCGGGACATTGCGGAGCAAGTCTCCTTATTCAAGGCTCGTATGACGAAGAGGCATGGCCCTGAAGTGGCTTTCCACATGATCAAATTCGACATGAAACATTGTTATGATCAGTTGAATCAATTGAAAATCATCGAGTGCGTCGACTCATTGCTCTCGACGGCTGGAAAAAATGCTGTTTTCCACTCCAGGGCAATATGGGATTGTACTGATGACGTTGAACGGATAAAGAAAACCAAAACGATTGTTTTGAACCAAGCAAATGTTGAACGATTTGAAAACGCAACGGTAGGCAATGGCAACACCCGAGCAAAACTTTATGTGGATAGCGGGAAGAATAAACGCATTTCGAAGGATACTATCATGCAATTCGTGAGGAGCCAGGTATCTGAGTCTTTTTGTTTGGTCCGCGGACCGCGATTCGGCTACAAGCGGAGAATAGGAGTGTTCCAAGGGTTCCCTCTTCTGTCCTGTTTCTGCGACGTTGTCTATAATCAAATGGTGCTTGAGCAGTTCCCGTTCGTGCTCGCGAAATCCAATGAGGCCGTGCTTCTTCGGCTAGTCGATGATTTCTTGGTGATATCCATAAACAAGGACATGGTCAAACAAACACACGACGTTCTTCAAGGCACCAAGCTCCACCAATATGGCGCGTTTGTCAACGAATCTAAGACCATGGTATCAGAAATTGCAGCGCCAGCCATAACAACTTTTGCTGGTCTCGAAATTCACACTGCAAGCTTGGCAGTATGGAGGACGTACGTTCATGGGTCAATCAAGTTTCCGAACGCGGTCACGTCGTTCAAACAGCTATTTGACTATTTGAGCACGCGCTTCCGATTCTGTCTCGACGACACCAGTATAAATTCGACACTCAACAGCTTGGCGGTGGTTTTTGAAAACGTGCAGCGTCTTTTACGGGCGGTCTTGGAAGCCTTTGCCAACAAATACACATCACTCACCAAAGCCAGCCACGAGTTGTACGTGGAACAGTTCAAACTGTTTTCACTCGAGCTATTATGCATGACTCTCGAAAGGATTCGACGCGTGAATGGTGAATGCCATCAACACCACGACGAAGTGACTGCTATTTTTCAAAGCATAGTGAAAGAAACTGTTCCTCGTGGCATATCGTTCTACGATGAGGTTGTTACTTTTCTGCTGGAATGGATTATGTGAGAGGTTTATATACTAAGACTTTATGACTAGAATATTCCAAGTGATGCTTTTAGATTCTCAGCGTCTTGAATTTGACGGTTCCGCTCAACCTCGTCGATTCCGCCCGAAGATTTGAGTTTCCCAACGCCGACAAATTCGCCGAGCTCCTCCTGAAACTCAGAGATCATATCGAGTTCACGTTGCCGTTGGCGCGCAAGTTCTGCCTTTGCAATCGCCTCTACACGTCCCTCGTGGTCTGGCTTCAAAGCAATCACCTCATTCAAAACGGCGTCCTTCAAATTATGCAAACTCTCGCCTGGTGCGGGGATAGGTAGTCGGGCCACGATTTTGTTGCGCTTATGCGCAGAATGCTTGGCTTGCTCGAGAGAGCACTGTTTCACCAATTCGAATCGTTCTGTAATCTTGACGAGGTCGTCTTCCAAGTCGCGGGTCAAGTCTTCTTGGAGATTGAAGAACTGCTGCTCCTCACATACTTTATCCAATTCAGTTTCCCATATCTTTTTCCACATTGGTTTCTCGCGCGTGATATAGTCCATAATTTCAGATAAGGATGATTTGGCCTTGGAAATGTTTTGGAGAGTTGCCTTGAGTTGTTTGTCGCCGACGCGAACACCTCTCACTGCGACATCCTGGCTCAAGGATTCCATTATATCCTGGAGTTCATCCACGGACGTGAGCAACAGGTCAGAATTCTCTGATAAAGTGGCGTGGCATGTCTCGATGTAGCGGCGGTTGGTATCTGGGGAGATTTGGATTGCATTTTCCTGGAATGATTTCACTTGCGACATGATTTCCTCGATCAGGGCCTTGTACGCTTTTTTATTAAGTTTCTGTTGGTGTTGCAACCCTTTAATTTCATTCTGTAGAGCGATAATGTCTCTCGGCATGATGCCCTTGCTCACCTCCGCTGGCCTGCTTGGCGGTAAAGAGACTGGCTGGGGAGTCGAGGGCGGTTCGATTGCTTTTATTGACGAAGCAACGGTCTCGGTAATGTCTTTTGTCATTGAATTGAATTTCGAGGAGAGGTCGGAAATTTTAGACTCCAAGCTTTTCAACACGGCCAAATCATCGCGCGGTTCATTTAACGATAACAAAGACCCGTTCTGGACATTCTCGAGATGTGCTTCCTCGAGTTCGTATGGTATATTTGTATCTGTATCTCGGAGGTAGATTTCCGGGAACGTTTCTGAGCCTGGTGAGTAGGCAAACTTTTCGACAAAAAGGAGACGCAATGCGGTGAGCGTTGTGGGTAGGGACACAATAACGCGTTTGGTTTTGCCGTGTATCTGGAGGAAGAGCGCGGTTGTTTCCGGCGCTTGCGATGAAGCGCGGCGCGGGGTCTGGGGAATTTGTCGGGACTGAGGCCGAGAGGAGACTGGTTTATCCTGAGCAATGAGACTTGCTCCTATCGTGGCCAGCGATGCCGATAATCGAGACTGTCTATGAGGACGTTGTGCAGGTACCGGAATTTCGACATCGCCCTGTTGTACATCGATGGACACCCTTGCCAGTGTAGGCATGGGTGCAGGTTCAGACGCATAACTTGGATGTTGAGAAGCAGTAGCGTTTGTTCCCTGAGTAAGTTTAGATATTTGGTAGGCACTATATCGTTTCGAGGCACTGCGGGGTAAATCTCCCTGCTGAAGCTGGGCCATTGCCTCCTTTGGCAAAGCGAGAGAAACATCTGAATTAGAGGCTCCTCTTTGGATTGGAGCTGGTGTGTTTTCATGGTGCAAAGTCGAGGCTGCAGGATTGAGAATGTATGGTTTTTGAGCTTTGCGTTGCGCGCTTGCCTTTGCCTCTGCTTGTTTAGATTTCAAATTCAGTAGCAACGTCACGATGATATTTCTTATACTCGGAAGAAACCTATCCAAATTCTCTTGACTTGGCGGTTCGCTCAATGCTGATTCTAAAATCACTCGTAGAGCCTGAGGCACATCTCCTATGTCAGCGGTGTCGACGCCTGCGGCGGTAAAGACTTTTGTGGCCGAGCGGAAATCGTTTCCAAGTTTGACATATGCATCGGAGACATACTTTTCATTAACTTGAGAACGAGACCACTGCGTGAGGCTTTCTAGTAGATGTTTTGTAGAAACGAGAAGTTTTGTGACGCTTGATTCGATCGTGCTCAGCGACAGCCTTTTCTGAGAGCCCAGCAGCAGATGCAGCAGCA
>JAKTTQ010000314.1:0-18619 GCA_030581555.1 [Candida] argentea
CAGCGCCAGGCTTTGGCCAATTATGCGATCAGTCCTTCGAGCTCGCTGTTTCACTCTATATCCGACGAATATGACCGCGCAGCTCATCTCATCAAGACTCGCTTGGAATATAATAAACCCATCATCAATCAGTTGGCGCCCGGGATCGCAAATATGATCATGCCTTCCCAAGTCCCGCTCGCATTGAACGAATTGCACGAATTAGGCGATGATATCGCATATTATGCGGGCGACGAACTGCACGATTTCGCTTGGTACTCTAAACGCCTCGCCCTTTCCTCGGTCTATGTGAGCTCAGAATTATTCATGATGCAAGACACCACCAAAGACTATTCCGGTACCCAGAAATTTGTGGATAGCCGAATTGCCGAGGTGCGCAAAGCTGGCCAGTTTTACTCCGATTCCGAGCAGTGGGGCTTGTTCAATGCCATAGGTCTTGTCAATTTGGTCAAATCTCAATGGGTGAGAGGATAATCTGGTTTTGTTTTCGAGTGATGGTCCTCATCATAAGAGTAAGCCTTGTATTAGATTCACGAATCGCAGACTGATTCTTTTCATTACGTTTTTATTCTATACGCTGGCTCCAGGGCCAGCCAAACGTCCATAGTTCGATTCCAAGCTGGCCCTTGTATATACTATCTCATTACTTTAGATTAGACCTTGCAAACGTATCTTGGTTATAGAATCACTTCACAGTACATTCCATCTTGCCCCTCCCCAGTAGATATACGTCCCGCCTATTGCCCTTGAGCCTGAGCGCGAATCTCCATGATTTTAGCTCTGATAACTTCAATCGTCTTCTCTTCGGCTTTGATTTTGGATTCCACCCGCTCGATCTCGTCTTGAATGAATTCAATGCGTTTCTTGACGTTAACTTTCGCTTCAACCTGGTCCTGCGGCAAAAGAACCGGTCCAATGAGCTTATAAACCTTCGACTCGTCCTTTAAGGCATCGAACTCTGCAAGCACGATTTTGTTCTCCTGGAACTGTGTTTCTAACTGCAGCCGTGCGCCGATATAATCATTGACGCGATTCTGGGCAGCACTGAACTCTAGCGAGAGATCTTCAAATTGTTTTTGGGAGGCCATGCTAAGCTTGGCCAGGTGCGTTTTTTTTTCTGTGGCCGCCTCCATTTTCAATCGCCGTATTGAATTATGGGTGATGCTCCCGCTCGTCAAGAAACTGTGCAATGATCCGTAATCCAATTCAGTATCATTTCAGTTTCATCAATCCTGTCCATCATCAATTGACAATGCAGAAGTTCGACGTTTAGAAAACATTGCATAATTTAGCTTTCGTGTATTTTCAACGATTTTTACTACATTACATATCATGATCATAGACAGTTGGTGTCCATCTGCCTACAGTGCATCCACGGCATTTCTTCGGAATTATGCCAGTCATTCAACAATGTACGCATTCTTGTATCCATTCACTTTGAAGCTAAATCCAATTCCTTCCCATCCATCAATCATCGTCATTGCCCACGAGTATCTAGGCCACATTTACTTCATAATCCGGCACGGTACGTGAACATCTATCAAAAAGAGGCTACGTTTATTGTTCAGTCCTTTAACCTCGCTTTCACGTGGTAGGCTTCGTCCTTGGGTTCGATACTTTGCCTCTCTCTGCCGCACGCTCGCGATGTACTATTCTAAATGCAGACACTAGAGTATACTTGAGCAGCTGTTGGAACAGGGAACGGAGATGCAAGCAAATCTTGGTTGAGAACAAAGCCCCAGTATTCTCGTAGCCAGAGCAGGGCAGAGGCGCCTCAGAGGGAGGTGGAACACCTGGGATGTACTCTGCTGACCTCGCCAAAAGCCGAAAGAACACAATGTTACGGTAGCGTTGAAGCGGAGGGGGGCGGATGCAAAAAAACCGCTATTGGAGTCCTCCTCGCTCACTCTCAGTAGTAATTGACTCGTTCGCGATCAGGCAGCAAGAGATGCATTCGAAGCAACAATACCGTACTTGGGCCGCCACCGCACGTACAAGCAGTCGTCTGTCACACTCTTGATAAGAGAAGTCAGAGGCCAGGTTTTCCGGTGTGTCGGGTTATCAATGACGTCAGAGGAGGGGGTAAGCAAGAGACAGCATGACGATTGGCTGATCTAATTTGTATACACAAATGATTATCAGAGCAGTATTGACAAAGTCATTGAACCAATTCGACTGGATGACAGCGAGATCGATCGGAAACCGGGTAAAACTGGGCTGCCGGTGATTCGGATGTAGGTGGGATTTAACCGTGGGTGAATCACAGAATTGGGCGGGCCACATATGCCTTCCCCGCATCACATGCCGAGATTGTAAAAGGCACAGGCGCTAATCGTCCATGAGCAGCGACCTCAGCATATTCAGCTGCGCCGTCATTCGGTTCATAACATGCTGGAGTCCATCTCTGGTCTTTTGGATGTTCTTTGCGAACTTGGCACGACTCCATTCCTCGATGCGTCGCTTAACGCCGAAAAGTCGCGAACTAAAATTGACCAAGCTTTCTACTCGGGTGGCGTCGCCAACCGCAGTGAACGAAAGACGTTCCTCAACCTTGACGAATCGATGGTGGTCAATGTTTGCAGTGTACAGCAAGAGTTTACGAGACCGAGGGTTCACCCAGATTTTTTCGATAATCCACGATTCCAAGTGATCGCCAGAAATGAAGGGCGCGATGAAGACGGGAAGTCGGCCACGCTTGACGACTAGTCGCGTAGTGTGGAGATTACCGGAGTCGTCCAAGTGTGAATCAAGGGTGTCACAACTCAAAACATGAGACGAATATGGGTTCGGGTATCGGTTGAAATGAGCAGCCGTTGTGGTAGCAAAGTTGTGAGAATACAAGAATGTTTCCTGGTACCTCTGAACCATCACTGAATTTCCACCGCCCAGTTTAGCGGCTTTGAGACGAAACGTACCTTATGTCCGTCAACCCGATGGGTGAGGAGCTTGCTGATCATGTGCGCGGCGCGTGACTAGTCATTTTGCAAATTCCGGTCCCTCCTTTCGTCCCACCTTCGAGATTCCCCAATCGAGATAAGCGCGGTGCAAGAGTCTGCGGCGGGGGTGATGAGTGGGGATTCCAAGTCGGAATGATCTGATCTGCAGTGAGCCACTGTAATTCGTCACTAAGTGGCATTTTCCGGAATTGCAGTCATTGCCGGGATGCATGTCTTGTTGATTTATTCGTACAACAGCAAGCTTATCATTTGTTAGCATCATGCCTAACCCTCAGCTGATATCAGGTGCCCCGTTATCAGTCGAAGATATGGGTGCAAAAATTTGTCTGCCCACTCGAGAAGATGATGGATAAAAAATATCTCTCTTGGGAGAGACTGGCTGAGCCAGAAAAGGCCGTTGATATCTCGATGTTTCGTCAATCCCCGGCGCCTTTGCAGATTACCCAATCGGCGGCATGGATATCTCAATGGGAGGCCGGCGCCCCGCGGGGTCATTTCTCACTCGAAATGGAATTTCTTGGCGACCACACTAAAATGCCCTCGCACGTGCACCACTTCAGTCTCTACCACTGTTGCCACTATCCCCTACTTCCTCTTTTCGTTGAGTTTGACATCTCTGCAAAAAAGCCAGATGTTGACAGGGAAACTCTCTGCGTCCTCCGCCGCCTCTTATCTCCCAGAGTTTCCCTCGCAGTTTCAATCATCACCTAGCAATAAGGGCGGACGTGCCATTATTGGTATCTCGGGGCAGGTCTTGGCGGTTTGGGCAAATCTATGCGACGTCCTGCATACCACTTTGATCTTACCGTATCGGTGTGACACAATAGAATTCTCATCGAGGACGAATCTCGCGATTACTCGGAGTTTCTCACGCACAGAGATACCAGAGAGTACCCCGCAACTCCACTGTCGCTATAAAGTGTGGAACGTCCCCGTCGATTTCTGTAAAGAGCTTTTTTTTTACATCATAGTCGCGACTCTTTCCTCGACACAGTTTATTCATATACATCTCTTGCGCATCGCATCGCACATTCCATTCCCGAACTTTGGAGTCGTCTTAGCTTCTAGCCGCATCTGTTTTTTTTTTATTGCTCGGAGAGATTAAATCTAGTCATCTCTTTCCAACTGCATCTTTCCTTTTGCCAGTGCTTTCTCCGTATCACAACTCCATCTTTTCTTCCTCATTATGGATACTAAAGTACACAACGAGAAACCAGTTCTCGCCCTCTCTCTGCTGCTGTATGATGAGAACAGTGATTCCCAAGGACCATCTACGCGCTTCTCTCGATTCAAGGACTCTTTCAAGCCCGCTATTATCACAGAGCAAAGTGAATATGGTTTGGAAAAATCAATCACAAAACGTCATTTGAGAATGACGGCCCTCAGTACCGGCCTTGGAACGGGTTTGCTCGTCGCTGCTGGTTCCAAATTGAAGAACGCTGGTCCCGGTGGGTTGCTTGTCGCATATTTCATCACCGGTTACTGCATGCTTGTCCCCACCATCAACTCTGTCAGTGAATTGAGTATCGCATACTCCGGCTTGCCCGGGGGGTTCCAGTCATACTACGCCAAATTCATAGATGAAAGTGTGGGTTTTGCCATTGGATGGAATTATGCTATTCAATGGATCAGTGTTATTTGCTTGGAATTGGTCGTCGCCGCAATGACAATCAAGTTTTGGACGATGGATATCAATCCGGACGTATGGGTCGCTGTATTCTTTGTGGTCATCGTGGCCATTAACATGACCGGTGCAAAGGGTTATTCTGAAGCAGAGTTTTGCATGAACATGTGCAAAGTCCTCATGCTTACGGGATTTGTTATTTTCGGATTGTGTGTTGATTTGGGTGCTAGCAAAAGTGGTTTCATTGGTGGTAGGTACTGGCACGATCCCGGTGCTTTCACATCATTCAAGGGTTTATCGACTGTGTTCGTTACAAGTGCGTTTTCCTTGGGTGGTTCCGAATTCATCTCGTTGCTGGCCGCTGAAACCACTGGAAACATTCGTCAAGCCATCCGTGCCGCATCCAAATTGGTCTTTTTCAAGGTCACCGTCTTGTTCTTAGGATCCCTTATCTTTGTGGGTTTGCTCGTCCCTCGCACGAACGAGCTTCTTTTAAGTGATTCCGGAAATGGTAAGAACGCTTCGCCTTACGTCATTGCTGCGCAATTGCATGGAGTTGCCGTTTTGCCCCATATTATCAATGCCGTCATTTTGATTTCTGTCACTTCTGTCGCGACTGCCGCCATGTACAGTTCTCCACGTTTGATCCAATCTCTTGCTGAGCAGGGCTTGGCTTTCAAATGGTTCGGCTACATTGACCGTAAGGGTCGTCCATTGAATGCGCAGATCTTTGTTACCTTTTGGACGTTCTTTGCATTTATCGCCGCCTACAAGAAACAAGATGAAGTGTTTGTGTGGCTTCTCTCTCTTTCGGCCCTTTCCTTCGTCATTTGCTGGATGACCATTTGCATTTGTCACTTGCGCTTTAGAGCTGCTTTGACCTACAACAATATCCCCTTACTGTCTCTCGCATATGTTTCTCCCACCGGTATCATTGGATCGTGGGCTTCCATCATTATCAACGCCTTGATTTTGATCGCTCAGTTCTGGGTCGCCCTTTGGCCTTATGGCGGAACTGGCACCAGTGCCGAGAGTTTCTTTCAAAACTATTTGGGCGCTGTCAGTCTTGTGATCTTTTATACTGCCCACAAACTATACACGCGTAACTGGCGTCTCTGGTTAAAGACTAGCGAAATCGATATCAACAAGAACCGTGTGATTTACGACCCGGAGATTTTGGAATTGGAAAACTTGGAGGACAAGGAACGCTTCCAGCGCGCTGCCTTCTGGAAGAAGGCATTGATTTTCTGCTTTGATTAAGTAGTGTCACCTCATTTACCCTTTGTAACTCAAATACATTCTATATTTTTTTTTGTAACATTACGTATTCCGAGATTGGCAAATATGGGTGAACATTTGCGACTCTTTGCTCTGATTCCTGTATCCCATATTATCATGTCCTTGCAATGTTGACACCTAGGGCAAACTGTCCGAACAGTTACCTATATAGAATGTGGTCACTGGAAAATCATCATAGCCAGTCTCACATACCCGTTGGTCCCTCCATTTTTGATCTCAATCGAATTTCGGGATGGCGAGGAATCCAACAATCACCGAGTCTCTTGCCTGCAGCCTCAACTATCAGGCAGTCACGTTTGATATCTTTGCACAGTCAACGTGGCAGATACAGGCTGTTTCGAAATACGATATGTTGCTGCAGACTGTTTTTTGGCTGCGAAAAAAATGGTGGTTCCACCGGCGGTATAAATTCTGTCAAAAGTTTTATTTGCACTTTTACTCTTGTGTAACTACCTGTATTCTGTCATAAAGCACTAGTCATGACAGCAACAGAGGGTGCTGCTCCGAGACCATCGAGCTACCTTGTTGATCCCAGAGCATTGACGCCAATGCCCACGGGATTTTGCGCTCATCTTGATACTTATCCCACTTATGTTTCCTTCAAAAACGCCTTTTACGCAATTCCTCTTACCAGGCGTACAGTCAACTTTTTCCGTCCGCCGGTGCACTATGTTCGCAATACCAATCCCGTCAAGTTTGTAATTGACCGAGGCGACGCATTTGCGGATGGCGCGCTTTGCCGCGTCGACTCTGCTATTCCGGCGCTTAGGACATTGGAAATTCGCGATATCTTTAGTCCCCTCAGGCGCCGCACAATGCGTCGGGAGACTAATGTTGAGACTGGAGCGCGTCCTCAATCTTCGTGGAATCGCCGCGTCGTCGCTCCCACCACAAATTTTGCGGCCACGGTCCGCAATCAATTGAGCAATGCTGTATGTTCAGGTTCCAAAAATGGAAACAGCGATGCCACCCGCTTGCGCACAAGGGCAGGTGACGAGGTCACTGGCCCTTCTGACCCAACAGTAGGAGACCCCACTGATGGCAATGGTGACGGTTGTCCTATTTCGAGTTATGTGGAAAAACTCTGGAACCGAAACGGCAACAATTCCAATCGGGATGGCGGAGTCCATATTGGCGCAGTCGAACCTGTTAGCGCAATCAATGAGTCGCATGCGACTAGGGCACTCAAGTGAAATGGGTGTTGTTGTTTTTTTATATCACGTTATGTAGCCTTTTGTAATGTCTTGACTTACCAAAAAAAATTTGTCTTTGCCAAACATAAGTAGTGATCAACAACTGTAAACAGCTGCAAATTATGCTTGAGAATGTTACCCTGATAATGCAACGATGACTTTTAGAGGTATTTTTTGGCATAAAGTGACGCCATGGTGATTGAGAAGTCTGGCAAACCTTCGACAAAAGACGACGGACAAAAGCTTTTCCAGCTTTGGTAATTCGTTGCGAATATAGGCGGCTCGCCTCATAAGAATTGGCCTCACGGTTCAGAAAATATCACTGAAAAGAAATCGCTACCCTCGCTTTAAATTCAAATGTTCTTAATGTAGAGAGCTACATCTATGCCTAATTTCACCACTTTCTGGTTGCAGTCTTGAGTCCAATCGTGTTGAACAATCTCTCTTTGATTTGCTACGACTGTCTCAAATAATCTCTCATTCATACATATAAATTTTAAGATATACGTAGATTTCAGCAACATGATACTGACATTTGTTCCGATCAACTAGAGTGCTTCCAAGCTCATTCAATAGGCACGATACCAATCAAATCCCGCTCATCCACTGAAGCTAGTCCATCGCACTTTTGGTGCATACAGTGCTTGCAATCTTGCGTGAAGGGAATGTCAACTTGAGATCACGCACAACGATTTGGCAGGCACTTTTGCAAGCAGGAACATTCGACATTCCTCATTTTTTGAGCACAACACTGTCTGGCAATGTAGCGAATGGACCGCTTGGGTTCATTGGGCGCATCACTAAGATATTCCCGTATCTCCGGAATATGGGAATCCAAAGGCACCCTCATGTCTGCGACGGGCACTCTGTAGTCCAAGGGACCCCATTTCAGAAGAACCTCGAACAGATTGTTCCTACAACTCAAAACTTTCGCCATGAATGTCGATACCGGGGTTGCTATAGTGAGATTCTTTGGATATGCGACAAAACAGAACTCTCCTTCCTTGAACACGTGTACCACATACTTCGTGTCATATCTGTCACTATATCTATCGCGGAGACGTGCCTGGTGTAATCTAACGGGTCCGTAATCAAATGGCTCGTAGTTCGCGGCTACCACGTGGGATTGGTCATCTTCTGACTCACTTTCAACCGTCTCATTTGGAAGAGAGGGATGGGACACCTCCATCAGCCCCAAGACCCTGTCGCTTCTACAACTATGTGCATCAGCAATGGCTTCTGCATCGATGGCTGTTGAAATTGGATTCAAGGGAGTCCAAATCCGCTCCGCTCTCACGAGTAGTGGCTTCCGTCCAAAGTAAACCTCGTAGGGAGTTGTTCTTCCCGGCAATTCACGGCATGGACTGCAGTTGATCGAAATTATGACGTTATAAAGAACGTTGTGCCAATCACTGCGCCCAGTGGAGGCTTCCCAAGCCGTGAGTCGTTTCTTTACAACACGATTAGCTCTCGCGACAAGTCCCTGGCTTTGGGGATGATGGGGATGGATATTGACAACGGCCACACCATATCTCCGAAGCATCGAAATCACGGGTCCTTTGAACTCTTCCTCATCACCACAGTGCAATATCTCGATGTGGGAGGTAGTCTCGATGAACTCACTCAATTTTTCGGCAATTTCACCAGAATCCTTAGACTCCAATGGCCACAAGAACGACATAATGGAGAAATGGTCCTTAAGGTGCATAATCCACTTATACGGGCCAGATGGACTGGTCCTGAGATCTATCAAATCAACTTGCATCCGCTCGCCGACCCTTAACGCGACAATCGACTTGAGTGGCAGCCTGAGGTCTTGGTTTGTGTTCATCAGGCAGAATGAGCACCGCTCCAACAGCCGAGTAATGCCGTCATCGCTCTCAATAGTTTCATGGCAGGAAGTCTTCACAATGCCGTCGTGGCTGCTCTCAACATCAGGATGAGGGTGTACTTGATCAAAATCCTCTATGGTACCTGCCTTCCGTTTACTGCCCCTGTCCAGAATATGCTCGCTCATTATCAAGCGAAATAGCCTGACTCAGAAAACTCCACGATGGCGGCATCCCTGTTTTTATTCCGTGCTTCGAGTGGGCGGCGGCACAGTCAGCCGCTAGTGGTAACCTTCTTGGCGAAAATGTCCGATTTGAGTTTTACATCAATAGTTAATTTAGTTAGGGATGAGTTGTTCCATTTCTCGACCAGCTAGAATGGGTATAGTGATTGAGTGGGGACAGCCATCACTCCATGGCTTGAAATTAAAGATGTTACTCTAGTTGGGAGCATGATGATTAGGAATGATTTCACAATAGGAGGGGGGTGGATTCTTCTCAATAGCAGCTATCCGACGTCATGCTTACATTCAAGAAGCTGGTGATTCAAGAAAGGCGGTGACGCATTTTTCGTGCAATAACATCCGAAACTCGCTCCACCGACCGCCAATCGAATATCGTATTTTGGATTCCTATTAAACACGGTCGAGATCTCAGACTTAGCTGTAAGAATTGGCTGATCTCTGTGATAAGATCGATTACCATCATCTCCAAGCTTCGCAAACTCTATTGTAGGCAAAAATCGAGCGCACGAAATTAACATCAAAATGTCATAAATGTAACTTTTACCAAGTATATATTTTCATTGTAGATATCATATAATGTGAGCTTCGGGTTTGGAATTTGGTCAAGAGGTCTCTAGCCTTCCCAAATGTCTCGCGCCCATCACTAACAATGGTCACTTTAGGTCTGTATTGGACGAGAGTTACCCGCGTCCAGCTCCAAAGTCTATCTCAGTCGCTAGTGGGGTCTATCCATCGCTCAAATCTCACCACTTCGTAGTGATCTCAAAAAAGTGATATCACTGACCCCACAAGAGCTGCGACCCATCCTGCTGGTTTGTCTCAGAGACTTCGCTACAATCCAAACATAATTTCCAGTGATAATTTACTTAATGGGTACATCTAAACGCTAATGGGGCTGAGGGTAAAAATTCACAATGCGCGTCAATAGCAGACAAACAATGTATTGACGTGATCTAGTCCTTGGACTTTTTCTTCTTCTTCTTGGGCTCTTCACCGTCATCCGACTTTCTCTTTTTGTCCTTCTTCTCCTTCTTCTCCTTCTTTTCCTTCTTCTCCTTCTTTTCCTTCTTTTCCTTCTTTTCCTTCTTCTCAACCTTAACAATCTCATCGGTTTCAGAAACAACCATGTCTTCGTCGGCGAGGTCTTCCAAACTCAAGGCCATGGCCTCCTTGACAGCATCAGTGTTCTTCATGGGAGCAGACCCGGTATCGTAAAAGTTCAATCTCTGTTCGACCTGTTTCTTCAAGATCTCACCAAACGCGGACGTGGGCTCATCTGAGTAGTTATCAATACGAGAAGCAATAGAGCACTTGTTTGCCAAGTAACGGGAAATACGTCCCTTGTTCTTGGACGAGGCACGGCCAATGAAAGACGAATGGTAAATCAAACCATACTTGGGGGTGTTACCCTTTGTTTTCAAAGCACGGAATAAGGCCTTTTCAGCACCCAAGATTTGGACAGTGGAGGCGGCTTGCTTCGACAAGTTGGTCAAGGAACCAGCGTGCGAGATCAAGCGCGCACCAACGACTTCACCAATCAACGTGGATAAATTGGGAGCAACGGTGTGCATCTTGTCGGTCAAGTACTGGTACAATCTTGAACGGTATTCACTAATGTTAACCACACGCTCAGCAAAGGTGATAACGTTAGACATGTCCTCTTCACTCAAGTCCTGACCCATAGAAATACGAGCATTGTCGATGACTCGCTGAGCAAGTCCAGAGTCATCGTTGAGCAAAGCAGCAACGTCGTGCAAAGACTCATCAGACAAAGAAGCCTTGTCCTTTATGGTCATGGCCAATTTGGCGTAGGCATAGTTGTCAGGGACAATCTTGGCCAATTCAGGAAAGTGCCAGCCGTACCATTCCTTGACTCTCATTGAGAAAGTGTTGATATCTTTGTCCAATTGATCCAAGAGGGCAATAGCTTGAATGATGTGATTGTCATTCTTTTGAACCGAGAACTTTACCTTTGCTCTTGAAAAGGCGTGACCAAGACCCAACTGTGCTCTTTCAATGTCACCGTCCTGCAAATCCTTGAACAATTTAGCACCATGCACTCTGATACCACGCAAGAAGTCCTGAGCAATTTCAGCGGAGATGCAATCGACATTGGGGAAGTTTTCCTTGATGGAAGGACCCAAGTTCTTATCGGAAATACCGAGAGAGATTTTCTTCTTGGTCTTGGGCAAGTTCAATTCCAAAACGGATTTCAAATAGTCGGAAACAAGACCTTCCGAAATGTCATTGGCGTTCTCCAAAGCTTGGGCAGCACCCTTGAATGGAGCAAAGGACACCAACTCGACCATTTTTGAGAATTTGCCCAAATCATTCGAGGCTTCCTGCACTTCCTTCATACGAGAAGCGACCTCATCTTGCTGGATCAACACCTTGAAGATGGCATATCCTGTAGCCTCCTCAAAGAGGAGATAGTCTAAACCAGCCATTGTGTTGCAACAAGTTCCAAACGAGGTTCACTGTGAAGCCATTGGAAAATTTCTTCCTCATCGCAGTAACGAATTTTCTCGTCACGTGGCGAGTGTATTATGTAACGTCAGGTTCTCTCACCTTTAGCACACTTGCAGAGGCGTGAATTGCGCGGGTGTAACTCTTTCAATGGTGCTACATGAATAAGCTCAATCGAGAGGAATGTGCCCTGCCAGATATATCTAAGGACCATGTTTTCAATATCTCTATTCAAAGTCACATTCGCGACGTGCTTCAAAAATATATAGTGAAGAAATAGATGTGACCTCGATTTCGCCGGTATCATGTAAGAATGAGTTTGACATTCTTCGGTCACAAAAGAAGAGGGTGTTTTATGCAAAGTTTAATTCCCAGCCCATATCGTCTAATACCTGGTGCCAGTCAATGTAACGATTGCCGCCACAGTTCAATTCCCAGATCTTGTAGACAACAAACAGCACGTTCCGGACGTTCCAAGGGGCGTAGAGGGCGATATACCGGTCAATGAGGTTTCGCATTGCCATGCGTTGCTCTTCAGTACAACAGTTTATCGCGCATATGAATACGGGGAAAACCAACAGTGGCTGGACTGCGGTCCCGAGAAGCAAATCGAGACACTCCATCAATTCTTGAGTGAGAAGCTGCAATTCGAGCATGGCAGAATTGCATTTGAGAACCGACTGCTTCAAGTGCATTCGCGCCGAGAGTTGAAACACACGGAAAAGCGTCGTGTGCTGCCAGTGCTCGCTGGGCGTCATGTGCGTCAAGTGCTCGACATCTGGTTGAGCGTTGGTGATCTCCAATTCAAGATGCTGGCACTGGCCGATAATACCTTGGACGGTGATCCCCATAGGCTTGCGTCGAATAGAATTGATCAAGTGGTTGACATTCCCAATGATTTCGTATATTTCTTTCGAGACCCCTAGCAAGGGATTCATCTGACCATTGCATATGTTGGGCTGTGCGCGGAAAACATATGCATAGTCCTCCTTAGGAAAGAGGGCGCCTCTCGAACCGGACGCGCCCGTCAGCATAAATTCGTGATAGGCAAAATTGGTTACGAGCCACATTTCCTCGCGCGACAGGAGGAACTTGCGGATTCCGCCATGCATATTGATAATTTTTGCTGCCCATTTCATATAGACCAGCCATTCCTTGACGTCGCCATGACATATTTTCGCGCTCGAAAGGATTATGAAAGAGGCGAGCTTATTGAGAACTGGTTTGGGGATGGGAGCATCGAGAGATTGCAGATTTGGTGGTCCTTCGAGCAGTACCTTGACATGGCCCAAAGCCAACCCCACTAGTTCTGAACCTTGCTCTGCCCATTTCTCGCCCAACGAAAATGCCAGCCACGCGAGTATGCTGTAGAGGACGCCCAAGTCCTCATTCGCCAAGGGTAAGAAGATGCTGCGGAACCAGTTGGTACTGTTTTTTGATGACGGCAATACCGAGACCCGGTCAGAAAGTGAGGTCACGTAGAATTGGTACAAATACTGCCATGTGGGGTTGTTTAGCTTCGGCAATAGCGATGGCTGTGGCGGAGGGAGAGGGGTCAAAGTACTATGATCGTGTTCAATCAAATATTCTATACCGGCTCGAGTAGGATGGCCAGTCCCGAAAATCCCCGATAATGGCGAGCCTGCCGCGGGCCAATCAATCATAGCTTTATCAAATGTATCGAAGAACGCTGACAATTGGGGTGATGAGAGCACTCGTTGAAGGTTTGAATTAGTATTTCGAGTTGCAATAGTAAGGGAATTGACATTTTCTCTCTTCAGTGATACTCGGTTCAAATCGCCAGAATATACATTGACTTCAGCAAGGACTTGGGATTGTGAAGAATGAGGCAACCGATGCTCAAGTGGTAATTGATCTGTAAGGTGACGAGTATCCATCGGAGAAGAGCACTCGTGGGAGTGAGATGCATACGGATCGGTGTGATTGATAATGCCCGAGTCAGTTTCTGTGTGTATAGGCAGAGAACAGGTCGCCCATGGATCCAGGCTCTGAAACCCTGGAGACGGGCCCCTCGTGACGTGTGAGCGACGATTACGCAATTTCTGATTTCGTTCTCGTTCGTGAACACTCTCCCTGATATAAAAAATCTCTTCTTTGGACATGCGATTCGGATCAATCCACACGCACTTTTTCTGGAGGCGAGCACAGGTTGAACAAATTGGTTTACGCTCATCACACTTTTTCTTGCGGGCTTTGCAAGTCATGCAGCCTCTGCGAGAACGCTGTTTTTTGTTTGCATAATCTGATGAAGCTTGTTGCAGATTTTGAGAGCCGATAGACAGGCATTTATTGATATTGTCGAAAGTGATGATCATTGGATATTGAGCCTTGATTGAACCAAAGAAAGGAAGTAAAAGATGAGCATGCACCACTGTTTTATATGGTTATATTGAAGAGCTGGCAAATTGCAAAAGTCCAATTGCATAACGATGAAGTCACTCTAGCAGGAGACGGCGGGGAGTATAAATTTGGGCCAATTAGTGATAAAAAGCAACCTCGATACGACCAGTGTCACCTGAACTTTAAAACACAGCTGGGTGATCCAGATGGGTTGCGAAACACAACCGGGCCGGGGAGAAAAAGCGGGGGATGGGGTGTAACGAAGTGTTATGTCAAACGCCAAGGATCAAAACTACGGCAAATAAACTATCACCATATGCGGTTTAACCGCCGGTATTTTTCCAAATTCCAAAGGTCCGCCGAGATCTCGCATGTTTTTTTTTTCTTCAGTGTGTATATTACCTATGTATACACATAATCTACCAGCGCGGACTATTTTGGATGTCACGCTGAGTCTAGGCGGCGCGTTTGGCGAGAGTGTATACGGCTTGGAAGTACGGAAAGGCTCATGGGTGGCATCGGCTCGTCTGGGTGAGCGCTGGCCACAAGGCGTCGCGGTACGACCCGCACTATCAATATCACGTGATCGTTCTCGTGTCCCTTCCTGCGATTTCTGCGACATTCCTCTCCTTATGTTACGACGGGGCTGACTAATCGTCGCTCGACTGTGTTCTGTTCAATCATGTGACTCTTATGTGCACGCTGTCGCCAATGCCCACCGTTTTGCTATGTAAAACTTTGAGCCGTGGCGTTTTGCTTTGATCTTGAACCCGCCACCAAATACATTTAGACGCAGCATGTCTTTGAAGCGAATCAACAAAGAGTTATCAGATTTGGGAATGTATGTAGCTCCTTGAATGCTTGTTGTGAGAGACCGTGTACTAACTTGTTTTCTAGAGACCCTCCTTCGTCCTGCTCCGCAGGTCCCGTCGGCGATGACTTGTATCATTGGCAAGCCTCTATCATGGGTCCACCGGACTCCCCATACGCTGGCGGTGTCTTTTTCCTTTCTATTCACTTCCCCACTGACTACCCCTTCAAGCCTCCAAAGATCGCCTTTACCACCAAGATCTATCACCCCAACATCAACGCAAATGGCAACATTTGCTTGGATATCTTGAAGGATCAGTGGTCTCCCGCTCTAACCATCTCAAAGGTCTTATTGTCTATATGCTCCTTGTTGGATGACGCAAACCCTGATGACCCCTTGGTCCCTGAAATCGCTCACTTGTTCAAACTGGACAGAAAGAAGTACGAAATTACTGCCAAGGAGTGGACTAAAAAGTACGCCGTATAGAGATATTGCCGCTGGAATCTTGTGATATATTATGGTATTGGCTACTGGTGATGGCGCTATTCTCCTTGCTGCTATTGCGCCGCTGATGGTCTCTGTGATCTCAATTTGTAAGACGCTGTTTATTTAGGTACACAAATTCATCGGCATCCAAGCTTCTTAAAATGGTCTTCCCAAATTTTCGTTCGTAGAAACCAGTAGGTTATTACTACACCGTCTACTTTCAAGGTCGCGAATAATTTCGCGCACAAATACGCCGACGTCGTGTGACTATATATGATCTCGGGACCCCCCGCTCCCCACGCCCCAAGTCGCGAATTCGATTCCCGAAAATAGCAATTTTTGCTCTGGCCGTTGTGGTCGTCGGTTCGACTCCGATGTGTGTGTTTCTTCGACGATTTCGCTTTTCTGGCGCACTAGGCCACTTTCTACTCTTCAAACTGCGTGACAGTAATAGGGCCTAGCCTAACCTCATCAATCTCCATCGATGGATCCATTGCTGGCATTTCATGCCGATGATCCAAACAGGTTATTCGCCTTGGCCAAAAGTCTACACAAGCGTGGTATCTTTGACCAGTGTCTATCGGAATTGCACGCAGCCATTTTGTCCTATATTCTTTCATTGAACAATACCAACTTATGGTCCCACTTCCTCGACGGAAAATGTGTGTTCTCACTTGATAATTCCAATTCACAGCCCGAATCATCCCCAGGATCTAATGTCGATCCTATTTTCGAAAGTCCTCGCCTAGTCACTGCATTTGCTTTGAACGTTCGTTACATCTTATGGGAAAACGCTATAGATCATTACTTCGATCCTCTACTGGATACCGACTTTAACATGTTCGACGCTTCTGATCCTGAAAAGGCTTCAGCTGAGCTGGAACCAACACCAACGGTCGCGCCTCAACCATCGCTAAGACAGGAAGATGATGATTATGATGATGATTACGACGAGGATAAGGATGAAAATGAGAATGATCAAGGTCTGAAAGAAGCATCAGGGCTGAGCCATGCACCAGAACCCATCGATGAGTCGACAAGCTTGGAATTCAATTCTGAAGAGTTGCTTATACTACGAGTCCCACCCTCTAAACTTCCTGGCATTAGCCCGCCCTTTCTCGGCAATTCCGCCCCAGATCAGCCGACCTCTCCTCAAAATACCACTTCTCCCACAGATGCGTCGACACAGCAATTACTGCCGCAGAACACTCCGACGATACCTGTGGCTGACCGTCGTATCATTCGCGATCTCGGTAAAACTTATCACTCATTCGAGTACGATAGAGAGACTCTCATCAAGCGTCGGAGGTTGATACAATCAGACCTCCAGTTTGAAGAAGGGAAACCGAACGGCCAGCAGTCTCTAGAAAATGGCGCTCAATCTAAGGATACTCGCTCTACTAGAAAAAGTATCAATCTGATGGGAATCAACCTCGGCGCTGCAACCTCATCTCTCCAACATTTGCTTGAGACCATTCTGCAGCGCCGCTCGGACGTCCTGCTTACCGATCCCGAATTGCGCACTTTGTTTATGGATGTACGTAAAAACAAGGGGAAATGGGCGAGTGATGAGCGGATTGGTCAGGAAGAATTATACGAGGCGTGTGAAAAGGTCGTGACGGAGTTGAGAGGATGCACGGAGCATTCGACTCCCTTTCTCAATAAAGTGTCGAAACGTGAAGCCCCTAATTATATCCACGTTATCCAAAAACCCATGGACTTGAACACTGTAATGAAGAAATTGAAACTGTTTGCCTATGACTCGAAACAACAATTTGTCGACGACTTGATGCTTATTTGGTCGAACTGCTTGACGTATAATGCAGATCCCAAGCACTTTTTGCGCGCTCATGCCATCGCAATGCAGAAAAAGTCCCTAAAATTAACTCCCACCATCCCCAATATTGTCATCAGGAACAGATCTGATGTGGATCGGGAAGAAGACGCCGACGTGAAAGCTGATATTCTCGATGAAGATGAGGACACTGATGGCGACGTCAAGTTGCTGAAAATCGGTCGCAAGCGTCTGCGCAGGGGCGAGGCCATCGCAAACGTGGACGCTGCTGCTACTTCACGCGATCAGGTGGCCCAGCCAGCCACCCCTGCTTCCGATGACGACCATGAAGAGCGTGTCTCTGGCGATCTCTCTGCATCTCTTATTGAGCCACAAAATAACGATGAACGCGTAAAGCCCGCCGCAATTAATGAAGAAGACGATGATGATGATGATGATAACGACGAAGATGAGGACGACCAAGTAGACGCAGCACAGATATATTCCGGTGACGAGGATGAAGCCGACGCAGACCTACAAGCGTGGCGCTCCCTAACTGCAAAATCCCGTGCAAAGTACTGCGCTCAGCGCCTGGACTTATTTGATGACGAAGGTCAGTTGCGATTAGACGCAACAGCTCTCTTAAGAGTGAGACCTTCCAATCATCACGCTTCTCATTTTGAGGCGCCATCTCCTGAGATCGAAGAGTCGCGCCAAATCAACGATGAGCCTTATCTTCTGGAATACGATGTCACGGGCGTTACCCCCGAAGTGCGCTTTGCCGGGTTAGACTCTGTTCAAGTAGACCAAGAAGAAGCAAAATTGGCAGAAACATACCTCGCAAACGCCAAAGGAGATGCGTCAAACATCAAGTCACTTTTCGTTTTGCCAAAAACCAAGGGTCTCAACAAAATGTATTTGGATAACATCACCGAAGCCCAGGAGATTAGGAAGATTTGTTTCAAGATCTCTCTTATACGGCAGATGCAAACGCAACAATTCATTCATCATACTCAGATGAAAGCGCCCGTCATTAACTACTTGGAAGAGCGTGACGTGGACTCGGCCTCTGCTCTTCCCACGCGTGACCCATTCAGCCAGCAAGTGCAGTTCTCTACTCTCAAGCGAAGTATATGCAAAATCGCCATGCAGAATGGCTTTGAAAGCACACAACCCTCTGCTATCAATGCTTTGACCCAGGTTGCTGAACGGTACATGGGCAACTTGATCAAGTCACTCAAGTTGCATTCGGAATCTACCACTACTAACAGATTAACACCGCGCGAAATCTTGCTTGTATCACTTCTTGAAAATGGAGTAGAGAAGCCCGATGATTTGCACACTTTTGTCGAGGAGAAGATCGCAAAGCAACTCGATAAGCTCAAGGGGTTGCGCCGTAAGTTATCAAACTTTCTCAAGGAGCTTTTGCGGCCGGGTCTTAAGAATTTTAATGAGCAGAGCTTTGAAGATAATAGCGAGCAGTTTATGACGGGAGACTTCTCGAGTGATTTGGGTGATGACTTTTTCGGGTTCAAGGAACTTGGCCTAGACAAGGAGTTCAATATGCTCACCAC
>JAKTTQ010000315.1:0-17663 GCA_030581555.1 [Candida] argentea
AATGAAACCGACTTCACTGTGGAGGTAAATGCTATAGGGAACAAATACCGATCGTGGCAGTTGTATGTCATCGTCTAGCTATTAGTCGTTTTGTAATGCGGTATATAATACAATGTGATGAATTTTTTACCATCTATTCAGACCTCTATTCAGACCTCTATTGCCTCGAGAGCCTTGATATCCACCTCTTTGGTTGCGATTCTGGCCATAACCACCTTGTCCACCACGATTATAGTTCTGGCCATTATAATTGTTGTTGTAGTTTTGGCCATTGTAATTGTTGTTGTAATTCTGACCATTGTAATTGTTGTTGTAGTTTTGACCATTATAATTGTTGTTGTAGTTTTGGCCATTATAATTGTTGCCGCGGCTTTGATTTTGATAGCCGTTGCTGTTCCCGTACTGACCTCGGCCCGACGATTGATTATTGCCTTGGCCATTGTATCCACTATTGGATGCCTGGCCTTGTCCTTGACCGGCCGCATCGGAATATCGAGTGGTCAAGCTGCGATATCCTCCTTCTCGCATGGTATAACACAACCCGAGGTCTTTACCGCTAGGCCCATTATTGACATAGTCGCTATTGTCTGCGTTACTGCCGTACCTGTTATTATTCCTTTGATACCCTTGTTGTTGCATTGCCATCACATCATAATGTGTCAACGCCTTGACAGCAGGAATATATCCATTCAACAACATGGACTTGCCGCGAACCTTGGGAGGCATCGCATAACTCACTTGAAGAAACTGTGAATGTTCGATGTCGGGCATCTCGCCTTCATGCAAAGGGAACTTGAATGTTCCTTGAGGATTGAAGCCTTGAACCTTCGACGCTTCACCGGCCAAGCTGCTTTTGGCGAATTTGAACACAATGGGATGAGTTGCTTCGGCTCCATATAATTTCTCGGCAAAAAGCTTGTAGTTTTTGTTCCGGGGAGATATGAATAAAACGTCCTGTTTGTTGGTGTTGCGGTCGGTCTCTTCCTCTGTCAAAAGCTCATACTTGCTGTGCACGGCGGCAAGTAAACGTTTTTCATCAATGAAAGGCAACAAGGCAATTCCCTGCCAGCTCATTTTGGCTCCATTCATATCGATTTTGAAGTCTACCGGATAGAAATCAATGATCTCGCTATCAGGGTTAGACATCATATCGCGGAAAATCTTGGGCAAAGAATGGCCTGAAGCAGCGGGCAACACCGACATCAACTGCTCATAGGGTCTGAAGGGCTGGCCCAAACTGAATTTGATTCCCTCCTCGCCCACGATCTCCGAGCAATCACTAAAGTCTGCGGCAAAGGGTGCATAATGGTATGGATAGTACCATTGCCAAGAGGGACACCCTTGATAATAGTAGAGGAGCACCCATGAGATACCTTCCAAGTAAGAGCGAACAACCTGGCGACGGGTCTCATCGACCTGCTCTTCGGTCTCACATCCGAACTTGGTCTGATAATAGCGCGTGCGGAACCCGGGCTCCCACAAGCGGACGGCATCGCCGGTCTCGTCCGGGTCTGCTGCGGTGAGGGCATCTGGTGCCGGCCGTTTCATACCAATCACTGAAGTATCGGTAGCCTCATCTTCAGTGGTTGTCTCCAGGGGTGTTTGATCTGCGGCTATACCCAGTTTCGAGGCGATCAACTTTTTCAAGGCGAGGGCCGCATCGGCATTGGCCATGTTTGCCTTGGTAATGACATCACGATTAGCAACAATATCCTTATTCGAAAGCTGGGCATGGCCCTCGACATTCTTACCGTCGGTAGTCATGAGAGGCATATTGACATCTGCAGCTATAGGGGCCTTATCTGATCCTTTGGAAACTGTGCCCATATATTGCTTGCGCATAGCCTGGTCTTCCTCCAGGAATAAGGCGCGCCGCTTATTGTTCTCTTCACGGCGACGCTCATTCTCGTGTCTTTTTTGGAAAATTCCTTGCTCCTTATGGGATAAGCTTTCCATCAATCTCTCAACCCCCTCTAAGTTGAGAGTTCCGTCACAAGTAATATAATCCTTGAGGCTTGGTAAAAGTCTTTTCCAGACATTCACCAAAGTATCAATGCCATTATCACGAACATCGAGCGAAGGCAAGTGCGGAAGGAAATCGTTACCGACAAAGAAACACATAAAGACCCAATCATCAATAGCTCGTTCAGGGTCGAATGCAAAAGATAAATGGGGGTTGAACAATTCCACTTCCAAGTACTCGCGCAAGACATTGACGTGAAGCCACAAAAACGGTTTCCGTTTATCTCTTTTGGCAATGGCATCTCTCTGATCCTGGGTGAGGTTCATCTGCTGCGAAACCAGCAACAGCTTATCTTGGTTCGCGAAAACATCTTCTCGCAAGACCCGGAAGTGAGGTTCATGCGTAGCCAAGCCCAAGAAAATCAAATCTGCATCAAGACCATAAATACAATGGCGAGTATTGGGATTATACTGTGGGTCCAGGCGTTGCAGTCTAATGAAACTCATCAATTTGTGTTCACCTTCACCGGGGACAGTGGCATCACTGATAATGACCTGTAAATCGGCCCAGCCAGGGTCACTCGAAAGCTTGTAAGCTACCCAATATCTCAAAGCCTGGGCTAAGCGATCCATGAAGGGAGTGCCTGGGGTAATGGCATTTGAGTCCCACGCCTTTTGCAGTTTCACCGCCTCATCGATGGCTTCACCACGCAATTCGCGCTCACGCATTTCACGCACCTTTTCCTCTTCTTTCAACTCCGCTTCCTTTGCCGAACGGAAACGACGAGCACGCTGTTGATTCATTTTTGCACGCGGCGCCACGCCATCGACGGCGATCATCAATACCTTACGAGGTCTGGCCATCATCAAAACACGATCAGTATAAGTGAAAATGTCCAAGAACATTTCATCTTCGGTGGTGGGTGCGGGTTTATGCTCAGGATGTGAACAGGGATGGACGATACCATTCATATCCAAATACAAGTTATCGACTTCCCCATTAGGATTGGGATCTGCAAAGGAAGGAGGCGGTTTCCCAAGGTTCAGCTCAGGATCGATACCATCACTATCATCTTCTTCGAATACAGGTGAAATGATTTTGGGATACTTGCGTGAAAGCCATCTAAATAAAGCTGGAACACCCATTGTATCACCACCAAGTGTAAAAACTGCAAAACTGCAACAAATCCCCTACTGGCAACAAAGTTTATTACGACAAAGGCCGATGCCCCCGCCCGGGTACTCTGATTATGTAACAATTCCATTTTTCACGTGACCGACACCCGCCACCCCCAGATTCCCCGATTCGGCCGTGAGCAAGCCCGAGCGAATATAAAGCTTATCTTACGCCCTCACGGAGATTTCTGGAGGAATCTCACGCATTCTCGGCACCACTCCTCGGCACATCACAAATGCACATTCCACTCTCGGTACTCACAACTATTGCCACATTCCTTCTTGCATCTGCTGATGCAAAGGTTTATCTGGCCAAGTTATCCAAGATCCCCGTCAACGAGACCCTTGCGGCTGCGGGGTTTAAGGATTATACTCGGTCGTTGGCTCACAAATATGTATCGCAATTCGAGATGCACACTGGTCTGCTGATTAATTTGGGCTCTAAATCCGGTCACACCAAGGCCCAGATCCCCTTTATTGTCAATGATGACGATGACGACTCGGCTGATTTCAACGCCATCGTCGACGCCCCCTTGACAAACTATTTGAATGCCCAATATTTTACTGAGATCCAGTTGGGTACTCCCGGCCAAGCCTTTAAGGTT
Source organism: [Candida] argentea (assembly GCA_030581555.1). Taxonomy (NCBI): domain Eukaryota; kingdom Fungi; phylum Ascomycota; class Pichiomycetes; order Serinales; family Debaryomycetaceae; species [Candida] argentea. The sequence goes on from JAKTTQ010000315.1 coordinate 3,744, forward strand.
ATCTTGGATACAGGCTCCTCCAACTTGTGGATCCCCTCTAAGGATTGCTCCCTGTTGGCTTGCTTCTTGCACACAAAGTATGACCATGACTCTTCCCTGACATATAAGGCAAACGGCTCTTCATTTGCCATCCAGTATGGTTCTGGCGCTATGGAAGGTTACGTGTCCAACGATTTGTTGCAGATAGGTGGTCTCGTCATTCCCGGTCAAGATTTTGCCGAGGCAACCAGCGAGCCAGGCATGGCGTTTGCCTTTGGTAAATTCGACGGTATTTTGGGCTTGGCTTATAACACCATTTCTGTCAACAAAATCGTGCCCCCGGTCTACAATGCCATCAACCAAGGTCTCTTGGATAAGCAAATGTTTGCCTTTTCTTTGGGCGACACCTCTAAAAGCGGCAGTTCCGAAGAGGGTGAGGGCGGTATTGCCACTTTTGGTGGCTACGACACTGCCTTATTTGAAGGCGACATCACCTGGTTGCCAGTGAGAAGAAGAGCTTACTGGGAAGTGTCATTCGATGGAATTGGTCTTGGTGACGATTATGCTGAATTGGTCAAGACCGGCGCCGCTATCGATACAGGCACCTCTTTGATCACCTTACCAAGTGCACTTGCCGAGATGATCAACGCCAAGATCGGCGCAAAGAAGGGCTGGCTGGGCCAATACCTGGTTGATTGTGCCGCCAGAGACCTGTTGCCCCCATTGACAATGACCTTTGGCGGTAAGAACTTCACTTTGAGTGCTTACGACTATACGTTAGAGGTCAGTGGCTCGTGCATTTCAGTGTTCACTCCCATGGACTTCCCCGCCCCCATTGGAGATTTGGCAATTGTGGGTGATGCATTCTTGAGAAGATTCTACTCTATTTATGACTTGAAAAGTAACCGTGTTGGTTTGGCCACTGCCGTCTAGATACAAAACATGGCGAAAATCGCAAAATTGCACATGCTTTCTCAATAGAGAGTGCATCCTTATTTTTATATCATATCTTGCTAATACTATGTTTTCATTCCCGAAATTTAATGTAGTAAACAAGAAAGATATAAAAGATGTATAGATTCTCAAAAACCCACAAAAGAAAAGACATCGAAACAACGCACGATAGACAACTCTCTATAGTCCACAACCCTGTAATAGAATATCCCCATTAAAAGAAACAATTAGATCTCTTATCAACCCGCCCTCTAATCGGAAAAGCTTTCTACCACAAAATATTTATCTGTGGCTCGATTTCACGTGACTCATATGAGTCAGAATCGTCGTATCGAGGTGGAGTGGGGTGGGTTGGAGTTGTTGAAAGATGTGATTCGCCGAGAGTCTTGCCAGGGCAAAGCCTGTATAAGCAACTTCCAATATTATAACATTGAATTCCGCCTCTTGTCAAGTCCCTGCCCGTTGGCTCAACAACGGCTTATGCCACCGGTCCATTGGCCGTTAAGCAATCCTAAATTTTTCACTATTTTCGACCGTTGATGGTTATGGGGTGCAGAGCGATGCGAGTATGATTCGTTTGCACGTGAAATGACTATTATTCCTAAAGCCCCTTGTTCTTATATTTCCACAGTTCAAAATATATAATGAGAGAGATTCCCGCGCGATGACCCTGTCATCATCTACACTTACTCCTCCCTAATGTCCGTTGTTACTAGCGCCATAGGTCGCATGAAATGGGGATTCATACCTGTACGACGAGTCTTGGAAGAGGACCTTGTCCCTGCCGATTCCGATTCTGAGATTGAACCTCCTTTGCAACTATCTCGGAAGCAATCCGCGCAATCCTCCTCTGACAAGATCTCTCCGCTGGAAAAGTCCAATGGTGATAAGATGAGATCAATTTCCACAACCTCACAACTCTCGAACACTCAAGTCTTGGAATACCGCGATGAAAAGGACCGCAAATGGTACAAGTTCTTTGATGAATATGAATATAGAGTCAAATCAGATACAAAAAGCAAAAGGAAATGGTACCACTGGTTTCATCCAGATGACACCCCCGAAGAACGCCGCGTCATTCTCAAACTAGACTTGCTCTTGACCTTCTATTCCTTGATGGCATATTGGGTCAAGTATTTGGACCAAACTAATTTAACAAACGCATACATTGGTGGGTTGAAAGAAGATATCGGCATGAAGGGAAACGATTTCGTCAAGACCCAGGTCATGTTCAATATCGGAAACATTGTCTTCCAGATTCCATTCATGTACATCCTCTATGCATACCCCTTAAACTATGTGTTGCCCTCTCTTGACATTTGCTGGCTGATCTTGACTGTCTCCTTGTATAAGGTAACGACAGTAGGGCAGCTAAAGGTTTTACGCCTCTTTATTGGCGCGTTCGAAGCTCCCGCATACTTGGCTTACCATTCGCTCTTTGCCAGTTGGTTCAAATCAGGCACCGCAGAGGTTTCACGTCGTGCTGGTTTCTATTATTTAGGCCAGTTCCTTGGAATATTGACTTCGGGTTTGCTTTCGGGAGCTATCGAAAGACAATTAGGTGGCGTCAATGGCCATGCAGCTTGGCAATGGATCTTCATCATCGATGGAGTCATCTCGGTGGCCGTGGGTGTGTTGGGTTTCTACATGATCCCCGGAACGCCCGAGGATTGCTACTCTCCATTCTTGAGCGACGACGAAATCCGTATTGCCCGTAAACGCATGCGCGATGATCAGAAGGATTCGAAGCCCCGTGAAAACCCCACCAAACTTTTCTTCAGCTTAAAAATCTGGAAAGATATCTTCTCATCTTGGCACATTTACGTTTTATCCTTTTGGAATATCCTTTGCTGGAATAACAGCAATGGAAGTTCGGGCGCTTACGCATTGTGGCTCAAATCTTTGAAGAACGATGCTGGTGGTCCACGCTTCAACGCCGGCTTGCTCCAAGATTATACGGCACTTACCCCTGGGTTGGGATTGTTATGGTTGATCTTGACGTGCAGTTTGGCAGATTTGATGCAATCAAGATGGGCCGCCATATTGTTTTCACAAGTATTCAATATCCTAGGTAATATCTTGCTTGCTGTATGGGAAATCCCGGAAAGAGCAAAGTGGTTTGCCTATTGCATGCAATATTTCGGTTGGGCAATGGCCCCTGTTTTATATTCATGGCAAGGTGATATTTGTCGCAAAGATGTGCAGGAAAGGATTGTGGTATTAGTCACCATGAACATACTCGCTCAGCAATCAACAGCATGGATTTCGGTTTTGGTATGGAAAACGGTCGAGGCGCCTCGGTTCTTGAAAGGTTATACTTTCACTGCATGTTGCGCGGCAGCATTATCAATCTGGACTATGGTCGTATTATGGTTATACAAGCGACAAGAACGGAAGAATGCTCTTAGCAACGGCATTGTGTTGTACAATTCCAGCATTGACTCCGAGATCCCCCCTGCAGCTGTAGTTGCTGTTGAAGCCGCCAAAGATGCCCACAACTGATGATTCTAATAAATTCAATAATACATTTAACAATATAATAATTCATAATTTTTCCCATACTTGGAAATTCGAGACGACAAGGATGATCGTCTCCAACTTTAATTTTCCTTTACCTTTTTCGACTCATTTTCATCTTCTGATGGAGACAGACGTTTCTTACTCATTTCGGTTGCGGCTTCGGCAGTAGCAACGTCCGCTTTTTCCAATGTAGATACAGAGCCAAACGCAGGCGCAGAGCCAAATGCAGGCGCAGAGCCAAATGAGTGTGTTGGAGCAGGAGTTGAGGTTGAGGTGGTCCCAACACTGGCGACGGGAGCTGCGCCAAAGCCAGAGGATGGAGCTGGAGCTGGAGCTGGACTGGCGGTCGTGGTAGTAGCAGCTGAGACAGGGGCCTTACTTGCATCTGGAGTCGTGTTAGCAGCACCGACAACATTAACAGCGGTTGGAGGTGCGGCAATGGTACTAGCAGCGGGTGCCTGGACGCTCGACCCAAACGCAGGTTTCGCGGCAGAGCCAGTAGCATCAGAAGTAGCATCAGAAGGAACGCTTGAAGCGAATGGGGTCGAAGTAGAAGGTTCGCCCAAAGCAGGTGATGAAGAAGTCCCTTCTCGATCCACTGCGGGTCTTTGTGCTGAAGATTGGACGGCTCCATGTCCAAAGCCGATGGAGGGAATGGAATTCACAGCAAGATTTGTCAGCCCACTTTCGGATGAGGATGTCGCAGTGTCTTTGAAGGCAATTGCTGGCCGCAGCAATGCGCCGGGGGCAGCATTGGGCTCAATGGCGGCAGCAGCCGCACTCGCTACTGGGGCCGCCGAATGTTTTGCCTTTTCTAACCTTTCCACCTTCTTGTTGAGCATCTTGATCTTGACTTCGAACACTTTTTGCTCCTGTAACTTGACTTTTTCTCTCTCGGCATCTAAATCCTTTGCAAATTGTTCGCGCAAGGATGCCTCATTTTGCTTTTGCTTTTCTTCAAGCTCGGCCCGAAGACTGACAAGTTGCGTCAGGTCACTGCTACCACTTGAAGCCTTGCTCTGATATTCCTTTTCCAAAGCTTCGCGACTCTTGTCCATCTTGTCTTTCAATTCTTTGTCGAACATGTCACGTAACTTCACTCTCTGAGCTTTCAAGCTTTGCTCATGCAGCGCCTCAAGAGCGGCTTTTTGCTTCTCGAAATCTTTTTTGGCGTCAACTAATGCTTTGCCAGCGGCTCTCTTATTGAGTAGAGTGTTCTTCTCTTTTCTCAACTCTTCAATGGTTTGTGCTGTTTCACGACGAGTGGTGGCCAATTTTTCAGTAAGGTCCGCGACCTCAGTTTCAAGCTTTGACTGCAGATCAGTCTTCTCGCCATTGCTTTGGAGCTGAGTGATCTGTTCCCTAAGCTCAGTAATAGTCGTCTGCAATTCCTTGATCGTGTCATTCTGTGAACTGATTCTCTTATTGGCCTTATTTCTGAGTTCATTGTATTTCTCCTTCATGCTCTTGTAAGCTTCAGAGTCCGTGAATGAGGCTGTGCTCGCTTGATTCTGAGATGTTGCTTCACGGGGACTATTCGTCGCGTTCTCAGATTTGGTCACACTGGACTCGCCAGCAGCTGAGGGTGGGGCCACGACTGCGGCCTCGGTCGCGGCGTTGGAATTGACATGTGCAATCGCTAGGGATGCATCTGCCTTTTGTCTTAATCTGATGTTTTCTTCTTCGATCAAAGCAACCTTTTGTGCGCCCAAATCAACTTCCGTCTTCAATTTGTCGAGCGACGCCTTCAGCGCCACAAGTTCAGACGTGTAGCTATCTAATTGGGCTTGAACTTGCTGAAGCTTTAATGCTTTCGCATCAGCGTCGGATCTCAATGTGCGATTTGACTCCCTTAAAATGTTGATTTCTTCCAACAGTGACGCGAGGCGACGCTGTGTTTCATCACTCTCGCTGACCTTTGATTGTGCGCCTTGCACTTGCGACAACTCTGATTTGGTAACAATCAATTCATGTTGCACTTGTGACAAATTCAATGAAAGTCTATGCACCTCCTCCACTGATTCGGCCAATCTAGCCTCGGCAGTCTCCCCGGCTCTCTTCAAATATGAAACGACCTCCGACATGTTGTTCTCGGCTATGTGATCCGCATCCTGAGCAAGTGTCATGTTCAGACTTTGAGTTGATGAAGTCAATTGATTGAGTAAAGTCTGATTTAGTACCTCGAGCTCTTTAACGCGGAAATGCGCGTTTCGCAACTCGTCTTCCAACGACGATTTTTCAAGCGAGAAGCCGTTCTCCTTGGCAACCAATGCCAGCTCCAATGAACTCAACTTGGCTCTCAAATCGCTCGCCTCGCTCACACATGATTCGGCATTCGCCTTTGCCTGATCCAATGCTAACGTCAAGGATTGATTGGATTTTAATTCTTGCTGGTACTTCTCCAGGTTCTCCGCAACAAGGTGAACTTGAGTGTCCAAGTCGTTCTTGAGCGTGGCCAATTTCTGTGAGAGATCCTTTTCAAGGGTGTCATAGGAGCTTGCTTTGGCAGAAAATGTTTGGACCTGGGCTTTCAACGCTTGCACTTCCAGCGACCATTGGGAACGAATCGTATCGATCTCTCCCTGCTTCAACTCATTAGACTCTTTCACTGAAGCAAGCAAATCCTTCGTTGCTTGCTGTTCATGCATCCATTGCTCGGCCTTTTCGTCTCCAGCCTTTTTATACTGGTCGAAACTGGTAGTAGCACTGAGCAAATCAGCTTCATTCATTTTGCAAAGCTCTTGTAGCTCCTTCACAGTCGAATCGGCTGCTGCTAATTCTTGACGACAATGAGCCAATTCGTCATCTTCCAGATGTCCAGCATTACCGTTTGTCCACTTTGCGCCCACGCGAGCGCGTGGGGCGGACGACGAAGAAGAGAGTTTGGTGATCTTGGCGTTCAACGTTGCGATAGTGGCCTCCCGCGAGGCAAGTACGGTCTTACTTTCCAGAAGAGCAACTGAAAGACTCCTCACCTCATCGAGCTTGCTGTTTTCAGACTTCAATGCTTGTCGCGATTCATTTGTCATCACCAACAACCGGTCTTCCTTCTCGGCAAGTTTCTCCTGCAACAGCCTGTAATTGTCGCTCAGTTTAGCGAGTTGAGTGGACATTTGCGCGTTCATCTCATCACGATCCTTGATGAGTTGCTGCATTGTGCTCACAAGCTCGTTCAAGCCCTTCTTGTCCGACTTGAGTTGTTCAACGGCATTGTTCAATGATTGCTGGAGTTGTCCATTAAACAGACACTCCTTTTCCAACTTGGTGAGTTCAATACTCTTTTTAGACAACAATGATTCCACATCACGCAATTCGCGAGACTTTTGATCAACAAGCTTCTCTTGCTTCGTTGACTGGGATTTCCAAAAGTTCATTTCACTCGACACCTGCAAAACTTCATTCCTCATTCTCTCCATCGAATGCTGAGCATTGTTCAAACGAGTCTCGGATAAGTTAGCTGCATGTTTGGCCGAACTGAGTTCCAAGTCCAATTCACTCTTGGCAGCTGAAACGTCGTTTAGTTTGTCGTTGAGCTGCTTCAATACTTGGTTGTGCTTCTCCTGCACACTAATCAAGGCGTTCGATGTTTCTTCCACCTTGCGCTTCAACTCTCGGTTGGTCTCGACCAAATAATCGGACTCACCAGAAGAAGGGCCGGAGCCTCTTGTAACCAAGTCTTTGAGAGCATCTCGTTCCTTCTTAGCAGCAAGCAACTTGACAGACATGGATTCGAGTTCGCCCTCTAAAGTCAAAATGGCATCCTTGGCTTCTTCCACGGCTTGTGACTGTATCTTATTGCCATGCTTCTCGCCTTTTTCAAGACGGTCAGTGAGCAGTCTGATTGCCAAAAGCAATTCTTGATTTCTCTGTCGCAATTCGGCAATGTCGCGGAACTCGACTAATCGTTCCGATATCATGATGTCGGAATCTGATTCTTCGTTATCGGCATCGTAGTTGCCGCTCTTTTGTAAAATCCGCTCGACGGCAGCTTGTTCTCGCGCGTTCAACGGTTCTGCGCCTTCACTGGATATTTTGGTGTGGATGAGATAACTGCACAATTGCTTGCCGAGGTCACGCAGCAATTTTTTGAGGGTCATGTTCAGATTCTCGCTTTCCACAATCACTTGTTTAAGATGGTTCGAGCGCTTCTCGGCACTGATTTTTTCGTTGCGAAGAGCGTCCATTTTTCTGAGCAAGTCATCAGTGCGATTCTCGTAGAATTTGATCTGTTCACGGTAATTTGCAAGCGCCGGTTTCTTTGATTCCAATTCCTTCGAGAAGGCGTCGAGCTGAATCGCTAATTTCGATTTCTGGGAGCGTTCAACCGCAAGTTGCTTTCTCAAATGAGAGTGCTCGGTGTATAGAGCAGAGAGTGACACGCCATGTGATCTTGCTGCTGCAGATGACTCTTCCAGCAACGAAAATTCGGAAGAGGAGCGCAAGTTCTCGTCTAACGCCAACTGCGTCCTCCGCAACCTTTCTTGCGTTTCTGCGCACTCCTCGGTCTTCGAAGCAAGAGCAGTTTCAAGAGCATGTGTCGATTGCGACATTTTTTGTTTTGTATCCTCAATGAACTTTTCTAAGGACTCAACGCGTTCTAATCTCTCTTGTGCTTGTACTTGAGTGAGCTGGAGTAAAGTGCCGCTATTGCTTATTTCCTCGACGAGCTTTGATTTCTCGCTCATGTACTCAGCTTTTGCATCGGAGTACGCTGCGCTAGTGTCATGAAGTTTCTTGGTTAATTCAGCATTGGCTTGTGATATGGACTCGTGAGAAGTGGATAAAAGGGCATTCTTCGCTTTCAAGGCCGCGCTATCTTCGCGCATTAAATTGAATTCATTCTCATGCTTAGCAATTGTCGTGGCGTATCGCTTTTGAATTGACTTTATTTCCGTGTCATACCAATCGCGAGAGTTCCTCAAATACTCGCATTCATTCGTCGCTTTTGTCAACTCGAGTTTGGACAGAAATATTGTATTGCGTGCTTCATTTAATTCGGCAACAAGGTCGTTTATACGCCGGGTTTGATCGATATTGGTCGACGTGATTTTCGTTACATTCGACGTATATTCGATTTCACGCTCTGCCAAAGTATCATTCAACCGGCGACATTGCGCGTTAGAAGCGTCGTATTCCAGTTGACATTCGGATAATTTCACGGCCAAATCCGCGTTGATCTTTGAGAGCTTGTTGTTTGCGTTCTGAGCCTGAAAAACCTCCGATTGTGATGACTCCAATTGAACTTCCATATTGCTCAAATTGCTCTCGGTCGTATTAAGTCTTTGCCTGAGATCCTGTACTTCTTTTTGCTGGGTCAGCGACAAGTGCTCGCATTTCGACTTGAGAAATTCTAGCTCCGACTGAAGATCTAGAGTCAGGATAGCTCTTTGCTCTATTTTCTCGAAAAAAGATTTGAATGTTGGGTTTGAAATCTCTTGTTGACGAAGTGTTGGCTCGTCGATACCTAAGAATCGCGAGATGATTAGCATCAGATCCTGCGTCAAATCTTCTTCGGAAGACGGGCGAATAACTAACTGATTGGGCAATGGAGTTCCCGAAGTGATATTAGTCATCAGGGGAGAATTCGTACCATCCCGTGCCACGCTGAATGATTTTGGAGTACTGATGGAATCGATATCTTTCAAGGGGGGAAGAGATTTCAGTGGCGTAGTGAACTGTTGCATAGGAGCCATGTTTTGCATGGTGACGTTTGCATCCTCTTCCTCGATTGCATCTGTCAGCTCATTAGGCATGTCGAGCGGACTACCCTCTGCGATAATGGCCGCCACCTCATTGTGGACATTTATATCCGTATCGGCTGTTTCAAGAGGCCGAGCAATGGCTTGGTGATCTTCAGGGTGGCGGTTAGCTCTCGTGCTCATGTTCAGTGGATCGTATTCGTGATCATTATCCGACCGTGGAACAATGCCTTCACAGTCGACTCTTGAGTCGGAACTTACGGCAGCACTTATGTCCACGTCTTGCAGATATTCGTCATTCTTCGCTGTATCGCTGGTGGTAGATACAGCAGTAGATCGCGTTCCCGATACATCGTCCCCATCAAATGGTTCGTTCGTATTAGCATCTATGGCCGTTTTTATATTGCCGGGGAGAGCCCGAGAATCGTGGTGTTGCAGACCTGTCAGCCTATCTGGCGCCTCCTCTTCAATCGGATCAGTAGTCATGTTGCAGATAAGTGCCTGCCCCTCAAACGATCACTCTATAACCCTTGCTATCCAAGCGCGTTCTGTGGGTGGGAGGCCGTTGATTAGATCGCTGAAGGACTCACACGTGCACCATCCGGATACAGGAGGTGGGGTAGGGCTTTAAGCCCTATTGCACGTGCTGAAATATTCCAGTGTATTTTTATTGCAGCATGGATGTACGAGTGAGACGGTAGCGCGCATCGGGGAAGCCGTCCGACAAAATTTTCGAGACGTGTTGCCTTCCGAGGGAAACACTGATCTCTCTTCTAAATACAAGGATGATTGAACCCTCGTTGAAAGCCTTGGCTTCCAAGTACAACTGCGAAAAGTCCATCTGCCGTAAATGCTACGCCAGATTGCCCCCTAGAGCTACCAACTGCCGCAAGAGAAAGTGTGGTCACACCAACCAGTTGAGACCTAAGAAAAAGTTGAAGTAGTCTATTCAGCCTTGGGTATTGCAATTTGTGTTACTAGAAGTCGCGTCGTTGTTAAAACTTATCGCGAGCTTGTCCTGGTAGGACTGTTGTATACCGAGATATAGAAATTATCAAAAATACTTATGACTTGAATTGATCTGTAGATATGGTGAGATGGATGTGTGAGCACAGCTCGCACTATGAATTATAGTGGAAATCTTCAATCCGCAGAGTAAGGAATTGCGTCCCTGGACGCAAGTTGCAACCACGCGAGCGTGGGAACTTATCATGGAGGATGGCACCTTAGCCATTCAATATTACCGCAAGACCGTGGCAAATTGGCGAGTGAGGGGGCACTTTGTGAAACCCGGTCCTGGTCTCTTGTATCTAAGATCAAGGGCGCTGCACTGGATTATCTAGTCTGATTCTAACTGCGAACCGCAATCGCGTGGGAAAACGGACGCGACCGGGCTCACACTTCGAGACAGTCATCAGGGCCAGAAAAAACTCCAATTTGGTTGTACAGTCAGAACAGCATTAAGCAGTGTAGCTACAAGTGAATAGAACCATGGCAAGCAGAAAATACAAGATCAGTCATTCCCGAAGCATACAAATTGAAATTTCGGCCATAAAAGGGGACAATGGGGAAGCTCTTTACAAGATCGAAACTTTTGACACAAATCACACATTTGCGGTATGTAGTTTAGGCATAACTCGATTGACCACCGAAAAACACCAGCCAACAGTAACACGAATTCAGGCACCACCTGATGAATCGACAGCCATAAACCTTATTGAAGTCAGATCATACTGCCAGCTCATCCCATATGTGGAAACACATTCATTCCATTGCGGAATCTCACGCACTGGCGTCACCCGGCATCCACGCCGCAAATTTTATTGGCGACCTCGTGACTCTTATTCGTAAGCGCGGGTACGGGGCACAGTTGACTCGGTGATAGAGGTTCGTGGCCCAAGGGAGAAACTTGATACAATATATAAAACTGGAAACATACGGTGCTTCCCTTAGAACAAATTTACTTTGTCCAATCCTTCAGTCGATAAAGCTTGAGGCAGGATCAGTTCTGGATCAAATTTCACAGCGAATTGCTTCAAACCCCTTAATACGCTAGCCGATTCTGAGGCTGCACGTGTCTTGATCCACTCGTAGTGTCGTCTGGCCGATTCCTGTGTGAGATCGTATTGCTTCGCTGGTGTCTTCTAATTGAAATTTATCTCCGCCCACGGTGCTCGTTTACACTACACATGCCCCTTGAATCGGGCTCAAGCAATTACCATACCAATCCTCGTTACTCCAACTTGAGCTCGTCGTTTATCCATCCCCAGTCATCACTTTCGTTCGCGGATCCTCAGGGTTTTCCAGAGTCTATCGTATCACTGGCTTCTCTGCTGCAGAAGCGTCTGTTCTCGCTGCTGAAATTCCCTGGCTCCGCTCCAAAAAGACCCACCATCAACACCCAAGCTCCAATGTCCCTGCTGCGACCGTTGGCTAATCCATTATACGGACCTATATCGAATCTGGATTCTCAACAGTCGTTGATACCATCTTCAAGTCAAACCTTGAATCAGTCTCTGTCCCAATCGTTGCACCCGCATATGAACCAGCCCCCAACACAACCGATATTGCACCCTTTGACCCATCAGGCCGCAGCTCAACAATATTTGGCTCATTCGGTGTCTCAGCAATCAGTCGCTGCTCATTACGGCTCTGTGACGTCTCATAAAGCTCTTCCTCAACCTCCAGTGTACTCCATCCTGTCGTATCCTCAACAGTTCCCATCCTCACATAGACAATATCCCTCAAAACCTATCGCAAATACGTCGCTGCTGGACATTTTGAATCTGTCGCGCGTAGAGAGCCAGTATCTGGCCTCTCGCAACCCTCCATCACAATCACCTCGCAAAGCAATCTCTCACGTCTTACAATCATCAAGCAAACCTCACAATTCTCACGCGGTAGAATTGCCTTTTAGTCCTGCTGCGCCCGGCTTTTCCCATTCATCGGCGCATAACTGTTCAGAGCTGGGCGAGTCGAACCCAGTGCTAGATCCATCTATATCGCATACACGTCGTGGCAGCTCGGTCACTATGTTACCGTCAGATCTGCAAATGAACTTATCTCAACCTGGGATACCTTCAACAGCAGTGGCCACACAGCATACAAATGTTCGAAACACTTCGGAAACAGACTCGAAAGTTCATCAGCAATCGATGCTGACAAGAATGGTTTCGTCATGTTCAATGGCTTCCTTCAAACTGCCTTCATCATCGCATGCGTCTGTGCATACCGAATCACTGCAAGTCCCCCAACAAATCCAGCAACAACAGCGTTCGATGTCCGATGAAGAACATCAACTTGCTACCAAGCTCAAAGAGACGTATAAAAATATTGTGAGCTACGAGGAAATTGTTCAAAAAAATTGCATAGAAATTTCCACAAAGATTTCACTCATTGCTAATAGCGGCATCAACGCATTCGAAGGACTCGGGGCAGGGTTCAATGGACCTACCCTGTATGCGTCAACACGAAATGCCGAGTTGCTGCATGACTTGTGGACTGTGTATCATCACAACGTCACACTTTTGGAGAACTACTATGACTTCTTAATCGCAGCTTTGAAGCCGGTCTCTTCGGCTTCAAACATGTCCTTTAAGACTGGCAGGAATGTGGTCGAATTATATAAGATTCCTAGACGCATGTGGGTCTATGGAATCGTCGGCTTCCTTGAAGTTTTGAAAAATATCATGAGCATTTTCCAAGACCATGAAATCTGCCTGTGTTTTATCGCTTACTGCTTTAATGTCGTTTCCATGTTGACCGACCCAAACTTGGAAATGGAAGGCTGGTGGCTGGAAAAGTTAGGCGATTTGTCTCGCATGGCAATCGCGCTTTATGCGACCAAATTCATTGATTGGAAAATCAGTGCGGAGTATTGGTATGCGGTATCAATGAAGACACTCTATGGCCATGGAAAAATTTATTATCACATGAGCACAGTACAGCAAGACAATTTAGAAGCGCTCGTCAATATTGGAAAGTCTGTTATTTGCCGTGACCCATTCGTTCCTACTCAGAACTACTTGCGCTTAGTGGTTGAGAATATTTGCACTCAGCGCAATGCCTTGTCAATATTGGAGTTGCCCATTATCGATTTTATCAAAATCCACAAGGTGTTACTCAGTATCTTCAACCGATCCGGAGATAGTCAAAATACCCCCGAGAGTATTCACGACTCACAAGTTCAATATGGCATCGACTTGGTCACCCGCTACGGTCTCACATTTGGGTCAGACTCCAATGGCTACAACTTCTTTACGAGTGAGGTATACAGCTACGGACCGAGCGGCACAAAACAAGACCAAAGTCCACTGTACATGCAGCTGTATTTGCAGCACCAAAACCAACCAAACGCGAGTGCGGGACATCCTAGCAACGTGGCCGAGAAAACCAATTTTTGGTTCCATAGAGGACCTTCGTTCGCCATTGCAAACATAAACCACTTAGTCGGGTTTGGCGACCCGCGAAACCCATTTGCACAGATTCTTCAACTCCCAGAGGCGCTCAAGGAAAGGAAGGACAAAAAGGACCGCAAACGCAAGGGCAGAGCGCAAAACACAACGGAAAACATGAGCGGCCCCTCCGATATTGCCTCGGCTGCCGACTTATCAGTGTCCGAGTGGTACCAATCTCTACAATATATCAATAAACTGGTTTTGGAATTGTCTATACGGATTCTCAACCATTATCTCATCGGTCCGAGGGCGGCACTGATGGGTCATGTTATCGTGTGGCTCTATTTCTTGATTTCTATCGGCCGAGCGAT
>JAKTTQ010000316.1:0-17653 GCA_030581555.1 [Candida] argentea
GATATCTTGCTATTGCGTGGCAATGAATTTGAGGTCGATTCGGTCCCGATGTCAGGGCTGGTAAAGTTGCTGTTGCCCCATGATATGCACGTCAGAAAAATCAAATTGACGTTGGAGGGCGAATACAGCGTGCTGTATGTCGTAAAAGGTGGGTCATTCATCATTGAGAGGCTCTGTGCATTAAGAGTCGAATGGAGGAATTTGCTCACCAGCGAAGAAGGTCAAATTATCTTCGGCGATCATGGAGATCATTTGGAATTGGCCAGTGTGCTTGACAAGAAGGGTGGGGCCGCACATTCGAGATCTGCATCCAATATTTCCTCAAGCCTTCACAACCTGGCTGGTATAGATCGCCCTTTGTTTTTGCGATCCCGATCTCTGCCAATGATGCCTCTTGCAGGCTCCCTGAGTCCCACGCCTAAAATTCTCTTACCAACAAGTGGTTGCGATGGGACACCATTCAAGGATCAGGATATTCTGGCTTTACATTCGTTTCTTTTACCCAAGGGTAATTATAATCTCCCCTTTTCGGTGGTTTTGCCTTCCAATGTCTCTGAAACTGTGGAGGGGCTCCCCCCTGGAAGATTACTCTATCGCCTATCATGCATTATTGAACGTGGGCGCTTCGAAAAACCATTGAAGACAAACAAAGTTATCCGTATCATTAGGACGTTGCATCCGCAGAGCTTCTCCTTGACTGATACTGTCGAAATAAGCAGTACTTGGCTGGGAAAACTTCAATACTCTATCAGCCTAACGCACAAAGGATTAGCTTTAGGGGCAAAAGTCCCCGTCAGTATCATTGTCATACCGATGGCCAAAGGACTTTCGATCAAGTCAATCGGGGCGTCCTTGATCGAAAGGCTCAATGTGGTAACCCCAGCGGATGGTATGCTGCCTCAATGGGAACGGGTGATAGGTACTCAGAAACTTCCTCTCCCCACCATTGACTTCCAGAATGCCGACCAGTGGAATATCGAAACAACGTTTGGGATGCCTCATAAATTGAGCGAAATCACTCAGACGTGCACTTTAAAGAACGGCATGATCGAGGTCAAGCACCGCCTAAGAATCGGGATCCAGGTGAAGAACCAAGATGGCCACATCAGCGAACTCCGCGCTCATATCCCGGTGACTGTGTATATAAGCTCTCAAGTTGGCCATGTCTCTGGATACCAGTTTGAGTGGGATCCCCACCAGGGCTTTCTACCAGATCGAAAAAAGGACGTGGAATTGTTTAAGCGCCGCCATGAAGAGAATGACGGGAACGATCCCACCAGCGCTCCTCCATCGGGAACTTCGACTCCGGCACCCTCCGATCTAGACAGTTTTGTCGATGCGCCCCCTTTGTACCAAAAGCACATGCTCGATCAGCTTTACAAGTACACGGGACTGGGAAACTCTCTGGGTTTGGATACCGCATCTCATAGCAAATTATCTAGTCCCTGGGTGCTGAACTTCAACTCTCCCGCTGCGTCGGCAATGCAGTCTCCCAACGCGTCATCACTAGATGTTGCAGGATATTTTGACGTCATGCATATCACAACACAGTCTTCCGGAGCTATGGGACTGCCTCCCTTATTATCGCCGCCTCTTGAAGTTCTTAATCGAATCCCATCTTATGATCATGCCATGGAAGAAGATGAAGACCAAAACAGTGGAATGGACGAGCCAGCCCCACGCTATGATGGAGATAGCCCGCAAGCTTCCGGTACCGTATCTCCGATAGATTGGGTTCCTATAACGAACTACAGCGAGACCCTGTTGCAAGGACTTCAGTCCCAGCATCACTTGGCAATTTCCAAATTGCTTGCAAAGAAGAAGGATCGTAATGTATAGGTGCGCTACCAGCGTGGGCGAGTTTTGCAGCCACGGAATAATAGAGCGAACGCTGAGGCCATAAATGATTAATGCTCTCGAAGTACTGATGGCTAAGGTGAAGCGAATGGCGATAGGAAGAGCCCCTGTTGTGCTTTCTACGTGTGTTAACAAACGTCGATGCTATCATGAGCCGAGAACTGAATACTCGCTTCCAACGACGGTACACAACGATCTTATCACACCATTTCGAGACGAATTCAGACTAGTGAATAATTTGAATCGAACGTTGAATTATGTCTCAAGGAACCCGTCTCGTAGTGCCAGAAGTTCTAAAAGCGCTGAAAAGCTCTGCGATTCCAGCGCGATTCGAATTGACAGAATTGCAAAGATCGGAAGATATCTTTTATCTGTTGAGGGCACGACGAAAGATTTGAAGGAACCTGTAGCTATTGTCTTAATTTGCTTTGATCTTAGACGAGCGATGAGACAGAATGATGAAATCAACTTGATGGGTCCCGCCCAACAGCTTGTAAAGCCCTTTAAGCTGACTGTTCCTGTGTATTCAGATTGGTGTGTTCAAGATTCAATAGACTGAGCTACTGATGATCAACATAACTTTGCTTTGAAGAGGTCGAAAGCCACTCGCCCCGAACACTTTACGTGATATCAATCGCTCAGGCATGGTGCTTTCTGACTTGAGCCCTCGCTCCACTTTTCACGAGAAAAAACCTTGCGACGACCCACCAAACATCGGGTCTTCTAAATTGGGCCGGTGTCTTGGAAAGCTTCGCCAGCGTCACACTCAGGTTGACTACTACTACCGCGTCTTTGTTATCAAATCGATTGTATATCCGGTCCGAAGATACGTCGTAAATATTGCATATAAAGAGGTTCACTTGAAAATACCACCGCGACTATTCCATTGTTATAAGGCATGGAAGCTATTGGAGCGTTGATTTTGCCACTCAGAGAGTCCCTGGACTGTGGCATAAGCTTGATAGGGGCTCGATTCCGACTGGCCAATTTCAAAGAAAGCTGCGCTTTCACTTTAATGAAACATGGGGTCCTGTCACTAGAGAGCATCCCGGCGTCACCCAACAAATTCATCGCAAATACTGCTGATAACGCGTCGACGCCACTTTTGATTTCCATACCTTCATTTTTGACTCATTTAGACGTCACTATCGAGATTCGAAAATATGTTGAGCCGTTCGACTTAGTTCTACTTATGACTAGACGGATGGATAACAAAGAGTATCTGGGGGTTCATACCGAAGATTCGCATACACATGACACGAGTTTCTCGCGGTTTTCGATACGCTGTGCGACAGACGATCTACAAAAGTACTCCCTTACAACACAATTACCTTTAAGCAACTTGACCAGCGGCGTTTTGAATGTCTCGGCACAAGGACCAGCTGGCTCTGGTCTGCCGCTTTTTTCATTTGATGTATGGGTAGACGAAACTTGTCTTTTAGAACCTCCTCGACTGCTTTCGCAAGATCCACTCTCAGATGAATTGCCACTGGTAGCGGTATTTCCTGGTAATGAGGCCAATCGCGGAGATCAGATTGATCCGCTTGTCGCGCTAAGCATCGATAATCTGCAAAACACTAGCGTCAGCAACGCTGATGAGAATCCGGGATTCCCGAAGGTCGAACAAAACCTGTCCGCAAATGCGGATTCTAATGCAACGTTGATCAATTTTGCACGCGAGTTTCGGTTCAATATCACTGATGGTCCCGACTTCCGAAACGACTTGCACTTGCTCGAGGCTAAGGCGCCTAAATTCTTGAACAATAGCAAAAATCTACTGGAGTCATTACTCGCACTCCAAACATACCTGCGGCGACTTATGCGAGAGAAATCCAGACTAGTGTTGTGCATTCGCCGAATGATGGATTCGCGGCTCGGATCACTAGTGAACGATGAGAATTTCTATCTCAAGTTCGAAAGCCATATTGATGAGATCGTGCTTCCCTTCAAGCGTCAAATTGATAATTTCATTCATCGTGTGTGCGACCCAAACCTCGTTCACAAAATCTCGGGTAACTATATGTTAATTCCCACAGAAAGTGTTGCCCTCAACACTTCATCCACTGCCCGTCCGCAGAGCGATAATACCCGGTCAGCCTCTAGCAAGGACAACGCGCCGCCGACACGGCCACAGGATCCTTCGGCGAGTCCTTCGAGCTCCGCCGTGATGGAGATCATCCGTGCGCGTAAGCAATTCGATGTTGCTTGTAAATCGTTCTACTCATGGGTCGGTCGATACTTGGCTAACGAAAAGGATAGGCCCGCCGAGAAACTTTTGGCTCGACGAAAAGCATTTGAACTCGCGAAATTCGACTACTTGAATGTACTAGATCTGGTGACTAATAATCAGTATACTAATCACTTGCTCGAGAGTTTATTTGAGTTCGTACAATCCCCAACAACTGTCACGATTATTGAACAACCTAGCAATTCAGCGGAGAAGAAAGAGCACCCCCTAAAACTGCTACAATCGAGTCAAAACGCATTGTTCAATATTTTGATGCAATACAATAGTGAAAAATATCAATTTCGCCAAAGAATTCAGGCAGCTCAAACCAATGATGCCTTATCCGCGACAATGCTGCAGGGACAAGCCAGGCTTTCGTTCGCTCAATGTATCAGTCCACCCGGAAGTTTATCTCATGCGCAAGAGTTCGATAGTTTCCTTTCAGGGACCGTATCTTCCGAGTCTGTTGAGGAGCAGGCCCCGCATTCTTTATGCAAGAGCGGAATGTTGCACGTCTTGGGAGGAAAGGGAAAGCAAGGATGGCACAAAGAGTGGGTGATTTTGCGTGAAGGCCAACTCGCCGAATATTGTGATTGGCGTGAGGGCAAAGTGCTCGTTTTGAAACCCATCGAGATCGCGCTAGCTAGTGTCAAACCAGTGGAGCATGAGAAGCGACAACATTGCTTTGAAGTTTTCACGTCACAAGGCCAAAGCCGAATTTTCCAAGCACTCACAGAAGACGAGCGGTCCGCGTGGCTCTCCGCTTTGTATCGAGCCGGCCAGTATGTAGATCACGAAAGGCTTGGTAGCGTACTCAAAACCGACGTGAAGCGTCCGGAGCGCAAACTCCATATCACAACTACTTCCCAAAAGCCTGAGTTGCCACACACCCAGGAAATCATGCTGCCTTTAGCTATTCGAAATCCTCATCTTTATGACAATACTGGATCGGATTGCTACAATATTGTGAGCACGCTCCCTAACACCAACAACCAGATTTGTGTGGATTGTGGGCTGATGGAAGGCGTAGAGTGGATTGCACTCAACCACTTGATATGTTTTTGCGTGTCATGCGCATCATGTCACCGGAACTTGGGATCTCACGTATCTGTTGTTCGGTCTTTACGACTTGATGTGTTTGAAGACGAGTCAAGTATCCTTTTGCGAAACGTCAGTAACTCCCGAGCCAATGCCATTCTTGAAGGGCAATTGTTGGCGACGAAGCCAACTCCCGCTTCGCTGCATGAGGAGCGCATGTCATTCATCAAAGAAAAGTACAAGCCCAAAGGTCCTCTCCCAGAGGACTCGCAAGGAAGGGCCAACAATGAATTGGTGGGGGGCATACAGCAGCTTGATTTAGCGGCCATGATGGAGGGTATATTTCGTGGTGCATCTCTCAACACTAGAGTTACAATAACTATCCCAAAAGAAGAACGGAAAGTGATTGTGCCCGCATTCGAGTATCTGCTTCGAAAGTACGTCGAGGTAGACGAAGGAGGCCACCGACGTAAATACTTTGTGGCATCCGAATTAATGATATTGAATGGATGTGATGTCTCGCGCATACTGACAGACAATCCTCTGCTCAATCTAAGTTCCGACGCCAAACTTTACTGGCAAAATCGGAGGTCAAAGCTTGGATACGATTCAAGTGAGAATTGAGGGACCACAGGATCGAGTGTGATCAGTTAAGGCCTAGCCCTCAAGGCTTTTGCTCGTGAATCCCTCGATATTTGGTGGCTCATCTCAAAACGTATGCAACTTATGTGGCGCCTGACTGGCTCATACTAATATATAGCTATGTAGTATAGAGCTCGAAATATAGCTGTTGCCTCCTCGGGTTCCGCCAAACAACTTCTAAATTTCCACTGGACCCAAACATCTAGCCGCGCCTCTCTTCGATAGAGATTATTGTAGATAGAAACACGGTCGTCACACAGATCATTAGGCAAACATCAACATTCCGTTGCAGTACAATTTTGGAACTGACGTTCTTGAGCCATTTTTGGTTTGGCCGTTCTTTTCGGCTTCAAACCATTTGCAGCAGCAACTTTGTTCCCGGGAGATATTCATTATTCTCAAGAAGCTAGACACTGCCAAGCATCATGTCAAATCCTGTCAAGTTGGTGGAGTCGCCATTGCATTCTCCAATCCAGAATCAGAACGCTCATCCATCAAAGACATCGGTTCCTTCGCTGTCGAGAAGAATCAAACTCACGTCGGTCAATTTAAAAGAGGCAGCACTAGACTCTCCGTCTTTTCGCGCCAGCGTCAATCATTTGGATTCTCAGGTCATCAATATTGAAACATGGCTATTGGCCGTCGTCGCCTCTATAAGGAAGATTTCTCGCCACTCGCGAGACCTTCACTCTGTATTAGATGAGTTTTTGGAATGCATGCTCCCAAGCTTTCTCCAGGATGGCCTCGTTGATCAAGAGTATACGTTGGCATCGCTTAGAAGTACCCGCACTGGTCTCAAACGGCTATGGGCTTATACTCTTTCGTCCATCGATCTCAACCAAGCAATTATCGCGAATATGAACTTAATATTATCAAAAAACATAAAGCGTTACAAAGACTTGCGGGCCCGCTTCGACTCATGTCAGCAGCGCCACGACAAATACATGCATGCGTTTGCCTGTGCGTCTAAGACCCGCGACCCGGCGGGCTTATACGAAGATGCCAGCCAGTTGTACCAGGTGCGCAAGGATTACTTGCATATTTCTTTCGATTTGGTGGTAGAGACAACGACCTTGGGCAACTTGCTAGATCGGTTGCTAGTGCGCATAAGCTCGGATTTATGGAAGCGACGTACCACGGCTTTCTCCACTGAGGATGAGGTTTATTTCCAAGAAATGACTTCTCGAGTCAAGTCAATTCAGGATTGGTGTGACTCCTATTCTATCACCACTGACAAGTTAACCGTGGATATGTCGGCAGCTCGCGAAGAAGTTGAAAAAAGCACACTACATTTGATCAAGCCCACGCTGCGTCTAAACGACTACAACTCCGCAATGATCAATCAGAAGACATTGACTGATATAAGTGAGAACGGATTTGAAAAACATGGCTATCTTCTTCTCAAAACTGTCACGAGGAAGCTGTCGAAGCCTGTGTGGGTCAAGAGGTGGGCGTTTATCAAGAGCGGAATCTTCGGATTCTTGGTGTTGAGTCCCAGCAAAACCTTCGTCCAAGAAACAGACAAGTATGGCATTCTTTTGTGTAATGTCCGCTACAATCCAGTCGAAGACCGCCGATTGTGTTTCGATGTGAAGACAAGCACAATACTGATGACGCTTCAGGCAGAGACGTTCGAAGAGTTGAAATCCTGGTTCAAGGTTTTCCTCAATGAGCGTCGACGCGTGCTACAATACGCAGATCTGGATCGATCATTGCTCAACGTCGCATCTAATCAGTATCCCCCTCTCCTCGCCGAGCTCGCGTCTACGGTAGATACTCTGATGGACCGTGCACTTTCTAGCACTCGAGTGACGCTTCCATCGGGCCAGATCGTCATGTCGAGCGACTTGTCTCG
Organism: [Candida] argentea; assembly: GCA_030581555.1. Classification (NCBI taxonomy): domain Eukaryota; kingdom Fungi; phylum Ascomycota; class Pichiomycetes; order Serinales; family Debaryomycetaceae; species [Candida] argentea. The sequence continues at coordinate 7,620 of JAKTTQ010000316.1, forward strand.
GCACATATCTGAGAACAAAGCACAACTCAAGAAGGATTGGTATTTCCAGCTCCCCCTGATACGGCCGCCTCTTGTCACCGAGTCAACTTTGATATCAATACTCGCCTACAGTTTGGTGGTGCCCACCCCTATGCCCTCTGCACTCACTGCAAACATGTGGGGTTTAGTGAACTGGGGAGTGTATTACATGCACAACGAATCAGGCCCTGAAACGTCGGCGGAAATTGCGGCAGATGACGAATTGATCGCCTTGCAAAATGAGCATCTGGTTGATGGAGGATTATATTATCCTCCGTATTATCCTGAGCTTTTGATCCAGTGGGATATACAGATGCGATCGTTATTCTCCTTTACGGTAGATCCCGGCGAATACTGTCTCATGTCGTTCCGAGGGATATGGTCCCCCAACACAAAACAAGACTTGAGTTCTCGGTGTTTTGTTACTGCAAATCATATCTATATTTACATGCAAGCTCTTGGGTTTGTATCGCTTTACAAGGGTAACATTTCGAGATTTGTTGCTGCTGAAAGCCTGAAACATCGTCATTACCATTTGTTAAAGATTTACAGCGTCGATGGACCGTTCAAAGTCCGACTCTATTTGGAGGATGGGAGCATCATCGCGCGCAAACTCTCATTCTTGATAAGAAACCAGTCTCGGGACTCACCTCAGCGAATGGAAGCAATTTTGCAAGAGTTCACAAACATTGAAAGTGATGTGAACCTTGAAAATAGAAACAAGGCCTGCACTGAAATGATCACAAAAATACAAAAGGAAGTAGCAAGCTCGCATCCTAATCTTGATCTCCAGAACGGGATGACAAATGCTGATCCAGTGATTATTCCTCTGGTAGTGAAGACACAAAGCGTCGGGTGCATTTCTCGCAGAATAGGCTACTCTTCAGAGTATCCTACGAGTGTTTCACACATTTACCCGCTTCCAGCGAAGAGCCTTTTCCACGCCTTGTTGGGAGACAGCTCCATAATCATCAGAGATAGCTTATCGATTGGAAGCATCGAAGACTTCGTGTACAAGCCCTGGAATGTCGATGAGGCTAACAAGATGTGGCGTTCGTTCAATGTGCCAGTCAATTTCAATCACACTAGGTTCAAAGTCCAGGTTTCACAAGTGATCGAAGATTTGATCGATGACGAATATTACAATTTCACACATATAAAGTCACAGTACAGACTTTGTCACAGCCAAGACTTCTCAATTGACTACCGATTTGTCATTGAGCGAATCGATGCTGGCCATTGTCGCTTACACATATATCATCGCGTTGAATTTGATCGCACTCTGGTGTTCAATTTCTTGGTCAATCGTTTCTGTCGCGAAGTGGCGATTAATCATTTCGCGCGCGTTCACCACCGCTTACGTGGGGCAATTGCCGATATTGGAAGTCACGGCAAAATCGTCAAGGCTATATACCTATATGGAAAGTTGCTGCAGAGTAAGGAAACTGAACGCATAGACCAGCCCCCTGTGGTTGATATCAGCACGGGCATGCTTTTGAGGATGGTCACCTCCAAATGTCTTGTGAGTGCTGTGCGATTCGTATTGCTTTGCGCTGGCCATTTTTCAAGAAGGCTTCGAGCCGTGTTCTTGATATTGACCATGCACAGGATCCTTTTAATTGTGATTGCTGTATCGATGATGCTCAATATGTTTTTGACAACCAAAAGCACAGTCAGCTATTGGAGTGCACTCAGGACTGACAAAGCTGTGCACCTGTTTTTGGACCACGAGCCCTATATGTTGCTAAGACTGGTATATCTCAAAGACACTAGCGAGCTTTTCAACCCAACAATGGAGCTGTCCGTGATCTTTGACGTTACGAACCCTCAGGGCTCCAAGTGTTTCAACTCTTTCAAAAAGTCCTCGTTCATTCTTAACAGCTGGTCTTCACGAAATGCTCGGTCAGGTGTGCAGGATGCAGTCCCTGATCCATATGCCACGCAATTGATGCAATCATATCATGAAATCGGTATTGAACGGCACAAGCTTTTGGTTGAGCTCCAAATATTGAAAGAGCGCGAAAAGAATCTCGCCCGAGCTGAATGGCGGAAATGGCTTGCCGAAGAGTATCATAAGTGTGCTTCTGTTGAGTCTGTATTTGTTGATCAGCAAAACCGGTATAATGTCACTCCATCACACGTTGAGGGCTGGGCACAAGTTCTTGAGTATTGTAATGATTGTCGTTCGCAGGTGAATCAGGTCAACATTTCTGACTTGTGTTGACTGGTCAAGGGAACATTGATTCGTGTACCCTAGCCTTCTTTTCAGCACTGGTCTCAACTGATAAGCCTTTTTTGTTATTATCAGTCATTCATCTGTCTTTTTCCTGTTTTACCATTCAGAACCCACGCTTTGCTAATTTATCGGCGATATCCATATAAAGGGCAACAGCGTTGAATTTTGGATCCTGCTGAAACATCACCTTGTCTATAACTGTTCTCGCTTGATTTGTCCAATTTATCAAGTCCAAATGATCAACTGCATCTAGTGTGCCCAAGTATTCGCCCCATCTAGCACTATCCACACTGACCAAGCCATCATTATCGAGAAAATGCTGATCATGATTCGAATCGTGCTTGCCACGGACTTTTCTCATTTTGTTCATAATGTGCCAGGTAATATTAAACAAATTGAACCATTTGGGGGTGAATCGAGCGCCATATGAGAAGTATGTGACCTTGGGACTGTCGATCACTTTCTCATTGAACGCCTTCATATTTTGGGTCGTCAACTCGTACACTGACGGAGGCAAAATCTTTTTGGAAAGCTTATTCTCGCCTGTCATCTTTACCAAGAAATCAGCACATTCTGATCCATGATGTGGCGTGGAGATGGTCGTGAGCGATGCCACTTGATAATTCCGCACCCGATTGTCGGCTTCATTCTTCCATATCAAGTAGCGACAGTCTAGTCCCCCCATCGAATGGCTAATGAGATTCACTTTCACAGGCTCCCCCAGATGCTTTCTGGCGACCTGCTGGGAGCTTTCTTGGTCATGAGCGTGATTGTTATTTTCCATATTATATATTTCCTCCACTGGCTTGTCCTTTCGTAGTTGAGCGCATTGTTTAGAGATGAATTCATCCAAGATCTCGGCCCGATCTTCAATGGCTCCAAAAGCAGGCACACGACCAATCATCACCGTGCATCCTAGTTCTTCCAACGCCACTTTGATTCCGCGCCAATAGTCAAAGTAGACTATTCCTTCATCCACTGGCGACTTATCAAAGGAGAATTTGGGGACGATATCGAGCCGATCAAACCCCAGGAAACCATGGCATAGGACAATAGGATTGTGCGGTGTTTCATACTTTGCTCGGATCTTGCTATAGGTGTCGACGAGCACTGGCGATTCCACATCGTCTGCTCGTTTTTTGAGATCGATGACTTGTTTTAATTGAATGCCCGTCACACACAAACACCGGATTGGTTTACGATTTACCCGTTTCCACTGGGTGTAGGTGTATCTCATTGGCGTGGTTTTCAATATAGAGCTGTGCATGCCTTCAAGTTAAGTACCGAATTCGCAGTCCATGGTTGCGATTTCGGATAGAAATCAATATTTTGTCGCCGGGCCCGGGGCTCAAGCCGACAAGTTCAATCTTCTGCGACCCCGCTCATGTACATCATAAGAGGAAGCAACCAAAAATCCTTTTTATGCTGATTATAATGTCTAAATACTCATTCGTGATAGTCTCCGGGCGACCGGGCTCACCCTCTATTAACAGTCTTCATCAACAACAGTTTCACGCCGTCGGCCATGTTGAATGCCTTCATTCCTAATCCACGGAGAAAAACGACCGGATAGAAGTCTGTGGAGAAGAGTTTGTGGAACTTGTCGCACACCCCTAAAATAGCATGATTCATTGGCCATTGTTCGGCGACGTAATTATCCAAGACAAGTGGAGATCCTATATCCATTCCACGTTCTACGCCTTGCTCAATGGCGCGCACAAGGGCCGAGACATCGGCTTGTCCCATATTCAAACCTTGTCCGGCAAGGGGATGGATTGTGTGGGCAGCATCACCAACCAAGGCGACCCGCGGGGCCACATAAGTATCGGCATGGGACATGCGGAGAGGAAACTTAGCACGTGTGCCTTCGACGACCAGCTTTACTGGCAATGGGTAATTTTCTTCCAAATCGCGGGTATCAAGTCGTGACATGCGCCATTTGATTTCTTCGATAGCTTGAGGGTTCTCGGGATTCTCTTCCAAAAGATTATAGATGTAATTCAAATCAACTTCTTCCAACACCATCGCAGCATTGACCAAATGCGAAAAGACTTCTGGGCTAATCTTCACGAGAATCAGGGCTAATCGAGGGGTGCTTGACCATACAATGGTGGCATTGTCATCTGGCAAGGGCAAGATTGCCAAAGGGCCAGTCGTTAAGAAGCGTTGCCAACCAATGGATCTGAAGTCCTCGAACTGAAGTTTCACGCAAGCCACAACGCCGAAACTTCCGTACATCCAGCCTCGAGACTCGATTCCAGCATAATGCCGAACAGGCGAGTTATAACCATCGGCACCAATAAGCAAGCGAGCTTGAATTTGTTCGCCGTTACTGAGCTTGACCACTGGCCAGTCTAAATCACTTGATTGATCGGGGTCAATAATCGCCTCTACCTTTGTTTTCTCCATAATCACTGGAGCATTTTCTGTATCATCCATAGACTCTATTTTATGAAGCAACAGGCTTTGAATATTAATTATTTCACACATTGCAGCCAAGTATCCGGACCCTGTGCCTACAGCATCGAACACCGTACGGGCTGAACTATCCTGGGAGTCGAAGGCGACTATGGAATCGAAAAATTTCACCCGATCGTGATGGATATAGTCCCAGGACCCCATCACCTCTTGCATGAATTCCATAGTACGTGGGGTCAACGAGATGATTCTGTTTGTAAACTCCAGCGGAGGGTCAATTCCAAAGTCACGGACTGGATCAAGCCCTCCTGCTTCAACTAGAGTACAAGACAAATGGCGAGTATGGCGAGAAGCCTTGAGAGCTGCAATGACCGAAAGACCTGCTGGCCCTGCGCCCACGACAACCACATCTTGAAGCTTCGGCTTCATACAAGCGGCAGTTGCAAGCAAACGCATAGAGCGTATGGGCACTTGAGATATGAGCGTCCTACCTATCATGCGAATATTGGGAGGGGTAGCTGTAAGGGACGATTAATGCGGCTTGGCTCGTACCTAAACGAGGCCTACTGCGAAAAATGCGATCAGCTGATTCTTAGCGGGAAATGCCCATCAAACCCAGCAGAATTCCATCATTTGCGCTGTTATAGCACTCTATATGCTGCGGTATATGTGTGTGGGCTAAATATGCGGTAGTATCAATGTTCCATTTTACTCGATTTCATTTCTCGGATGGTGTCCCATTTCACCTTGCCGGTCTCGATCCAATATGGGTCAACGAGCTTTTCTTTTTCTTCATACATAACCTTGTATGAAGTCTTGATAGTACCATCACTTACCCCGGTCTTGTCGGAAATCTTGGAAGGAGGCAAGTCCACCCCAAACATTAATGAGGCCATGTAAATCACCGTTGCAGCAATCGTGGTGGGGGAGCGTCCAGCAAGTACACCGACCTCTTTGCATCGGCGAGCAATATGTTCAGCACCATTGGTGACCTGAGTGGTCAAGCCCAAATGGGAGCAGAACCGGCGGATCAAATCCTCTGCCAGTGTTTGCGTCGTTTGCATATTGTCTTGATTAAATGAGTTTTGGCTGGGGTCCGCTGCGCTCTTCTCCTGAAGCACGGTGTTCATGATCTTGAACACTTTCCCAATTTCTTTCCTAGGGACATTAGTCAATGCCCATATTTCTTTGAACAGTCTCGCGACTTTGGCCTTGCGACATCCCATGAAGATAGCCGCGGCCATTATCAGTTCTTGTGATTTTCCTCTTAACCGCTTTTCATCATATACGATCTTGTACACTTCCTTGGCGGCGTCCTGTACGATTTTCGGAAGCTGGTATCCGTCACACATTTGAGATATCTTTGCGTAAACCGCGGATAAGGCATTGTCTTTTTTATCTACCAAGGACTTGGCCTGGGCTCTATTCAATTCACGACCAACGCGAGTATTCTCAGGGACATAAGATATCATAGTAGATAAATCTTCCGAGTCAAGTAAGGGGTTTCCAGCGTCACCCACACGACTTGGATCATCACCATTCTGATCATCATTACTAAAAGTTCTCCATTCTGAGCGAGTATCGACAACTCTATCTGAAAGGACCAAGCCACAACTACCGCAAACGATATCACCTTCACTGAAACGTTCTATAAGATCGGGAGGGAAAATCTTGCATTCCGGACATGTGAGAGTGACATTCAAGTTAGGTCCTGTAAATTCTTGTCCAGCGCTCATACTGAAAATTTGTATTACAACTTCGAGCGTGTTAGATATAAAGACGAGCAGGGATATGAAAAAGGTCCACTTAATACAACACAACTACTCAACAATTCAAATCCGATGCAGACAAAGCCAATTTTCCAATCTCGAGTGATTGCAAAGCGGTATTTCTGGTTAAATGAATTTTGTAATGACGGGTAGGACGCAGGTGATCTAGAGTCATGTGATATGGAATCCATGGAAGAGGATTTTCACTCAGGATCGTACTAGAATGGCATGAGTTGCTAGAACGGTATGCTGGAGTGGTAGATCAAGGAGATGGTTTGGGAACACGGATAACTTCAGAAGTCGAGGGATCTTGGTGAAAGAGTATGAGAAATTCTTTTCGCGGGAGTATTGTTTTTTATTTAAATTTGTAATTATCAGAGCCTTCTGCAGTGCAATAGATTCATTATCATTCGGTGAGCGCATCCCATCAGGGACCGTTGATCATAGCGATTGAACTAGTGAGAATGTATTGGGGACGTACTAAGTGTAAGAAGGAGTAGGAAACAACTGTCTCGATTTCCCTCACAGGAGAGATAGTTCCAGGAGACCACTTCTTCGGACGGCGAGTCCTGGGCCCTTGGGATAGCAATCTAGCATGGATCACGTTCACCTCGCAGCCCCAACGAATCTAGTGGCGCCACTATTTGAGAGGCCACGCCAGGAGCCCTATTCCCACTTCATATCCTTCTATACCCAGCGTCTTTTCTTAATGATAAACTTGCATCCTGTGACAAATCTCGATCTGATTGATACTGATCAGTTGATGCGACAAGCTGAATCCATAATCGAGAAGGTTTTGTCGTGGCAAAAGGGTAAGACACATACACATAAAGGGTATAACGGACAGTCAATCTCTGTTCCCACTTATCATACTCATTTGGACGGTACATTCTGGGCTGCCCGCTACAACGATTTCTCGGAATGCCCCGATTCTACCAAGGCCGCCCTCTATGATTCTTTTGTAAAGTATCTCGCCGGCAGTTTGAAAGACATGACCAAAACACACACTGAGTATGAGGGCAAATACGTCGATGAACTCTTTGATTACAAAATCACTCCTTGTGATACCAAAGGCGACAAGACGAATGCCGTCACCTATTTGATTCAATCCTACTATAAATTGCAATTCCCCTTGGCCCAGCGTGTATTCTACGAATTGGTTCATGTAAAGATGGACCCTGAGACTCGTTCGGGCATCATAGTTCAGGTGCCTATCGCCCCTACCCTTGTCGATACTTCTGAGGATGCCGGCTTCGTTGTGGGCACCTATGGCCTGGTTGAGAAGTTCTGGTTCACTCCGGGAAGTGATGAATTAATATGGACAGTCGCTATCTGTTCTTCTCCAGGCGGTGCTGTTCCTGATTGGATCACAAAGCTTGGTCTTGCAGCGGCACTCACTAAAGATGTTCCCAAGTTCATGAATTGGTTGAAAATCACCATTTAAGTTCCGCTTCGGCGCTCACTCCCATCCGTCAGCCTTAGTCTCCTGACTCGCGGGCTGTCACGCTAGTATTTTTTGTCAAGATCGAGTCAAGCCAGAGACGCACGTCTCCACCGAGGTTTTCAAAAAACCCATGAGAGGCCGCAGCGGTCAGGATGCTTATCAGAGCCCCCTCCAGAGTCCGGTTTTCTACCGGTACCTCTTCTTTTTTAGACCTTTGTTTTTCTATAATTATAATTTGTTGAGTCCTGTGCTTGATAAAGTAGAACAGCCAATTTGTGGACACAGATGAAGTGAACTTGTGGAAGTATTCATCCATGTGAGCATTTTCATAAAACCAAGAGTATTGCGGCAATGCAAACAATGTAGATAATTGCTCGTGGAGTAGTGCTACCTTGGGGGTGTTTTCTTGAGTCCATCGAAGGTATGGAAGCGAGCTGGCGAACGAATTGTCGACTGTGTCGTGAACAATGTAAAAGAAGTTTCCATCTTCGGTGTTGTTCGGTATATAATTTCCCAAACTCTGCGTTGACAGTGCCGTGCCGTTCACGCTCACAGCTCCACTCCTTTGGACTTGTCTCGATATCTCATCGAGGCCAATCGACTTTAAGTTGGTGTAAATCTCAGTGCTGCCTAGTGAGGTTTCCTTCTCGTCAAATATCAAAATAATGTGAACAGCTTCATAACGGTAAACGACCAAGTGGTACTGGCGTCCGTTACCAGACTGGTCGTCAAGGTAAACCATCCTGCGATATATCACACGCTTGGTCTCAGGGCCAGTCGCTCCCAAAATATAATGACCACTGTCGTCTTCTGGATTTGTGACCCCTCCACCAACGGTTACGATACCAGAGCGAGCAGAATCTTTGGGTGCCGTGGTGCTCTCATGGATCATGTGCAACATCCCGGACATCCCAGGTATACTCGACCAAACGCTTTCGCTGGAGCGGACCATCTCGCCAAATCCATCAACCACCGTCAGAATCGTCGAGTTTATCGGTTGCGTGATATAGTCTTGGTATCGGTACGGAGCTGATTCGGCCGGTAACGGTGGTGGTGAAGATGTAAGCGCATCTTTATGGCCACCATCTTCGAATATCTGCTCATTGTTGACATTTGTTAAACCCGGAGTATCCAACTTGCCTGTACAATCAAGATACTCGAGCCAACCATAAACATCAGCCAAGGACTTCGTGGATACTGGATTATTTGACTTTGGACCTTCAACGAAGCCTACCACACCATACTGCTTTGCCAGATCCTTGTCAAAGTTAGCTATCACCATCCCACAGAGTGTTTTAGGAGCATGTTCAGTAAAGATATTGATGGTCCTATTCCCTTCGAGTTCATAAGGTAATCCGGACTTTCGATACGAATCGCAAGACGGTAGCAATCCAAGAAATCCTCGATACCCAAGACCAACCCCCGGGATTCTCAGATTGTAATTCGTAATAAATCCACTCCAGAACTGGCATAGCTGTCGACTGACGACAGATCGAGAGTACTCCTTCACAAAACACTCCATAGACGTATTATGCATCTTGAAAAAACGATAAGCCCCCTCGACCATGCGTGTAACTTGCTGAACCACAAGGCTCGACTTGCTGGAGCCAATCTCGGAATCTTGCCGGATAGAGCAAATTATCTGGAAGTTCTCATCAACAAAGCACACTGTAGTATTTGTGGTCCCACCGTTGATCACTGTGGAAGCACCATTATCAGAGGAATGAGAGAACTCATTGGAGAGTGCAGACACTCCTCTGATCAAGGAAACCATCAGCCCTTGTTTTTTCGAATCGTATGCAAGTGAGTCTCCAGCGAAACCCAACACCATTGAATCGCCCCCATCCTCCCGATCTGAGTCACGGGTATCGACCACTGCAATATACTCAATACGAGGCGGCTCTGTCCCCGACTGAGGAACAACAGGCACAGAGGTCCCCATCAGGGGCATGAAACTCAGCAAGTAACTCATGCGTGGACGGTGAAGTTTGGGTGTGGGGTAACAAATAAAAGTTGGTACCAATCGCGCACGCCTTCCTCCTCCAGGAATCAACTTCCCGTCGCCTCGTATTATTAGGCTGGTGGGCTATGAGCGGTGAATTCTCGGCAGAATGTTTGAGCTAGAAAGGCAATAGTGTATACAAAGTTT
>JAKTTQ010000317.1:0-17489 GCA_030581555.1 [Candida] argentea
ATCCTCCCTCGAATGCGCCGCCTCTCGGACTAGACCTGGTCGAAGTCGACTCTTCATACTCTTCTGATGGGAAAGAATGCTTGAAGCCTCCCGTCAGGCCCAACCGTACGCGTTCGGGATCTCTCAAGTCTGTAAATAGAATCACCGACTCATCTCTCTATCGCACCAGGTCCTCACGACTGTCGACATTTTCGGTCAATTTGAATAAGCCTGGATTGACCCTCGTGAAAGACTATGGGCGCTTGATTTCCAACGAGGTTGTGCGCGGTAACTACGACGTGACTAGAGGGGGTGTTTACGCCTTTGTTTTTGACAATTCATTCTCGAAAACGACCGGGAAGAAGGTCTACTTTAGCAGCAAAATTTCCAGCAGTCATACCGTGAAGTTCTTCAGCGAATCAGAAAAGGGTCTCGAGTCCCCTCAGCCTCTCGGGGTGACCGACGCCGCCTTTTCGTCTGCATTGGCTACTGCGGCGGCGGAGGCCACTGCAGCTGTTACAGCCATAACTGGCGAGTCTACTCTCTCCAAAGACCACTCAGTTCCCTTGACTTTGGGGTCAGACACGGATATATTGACTCCCAAGAACGGAGAGTTACTTCAAGGTGTCTTGTCGAAAAGGCGTCGCAAGCGAATGCAGGGTTCAACCAAGCGTTTCTTCATATTGAATCTCAAGTACGGAATGCTATCATACTTCAAACTCAACAATAACAAGCTCCGGGGTCAGATGCCAATCACACGGTCCATCGTGAGTGCAAATTCCAAAACTCGCCAGATTTTCATTGACTCTGGCATGGAAGTGTGGGAGCTCAAGGCGTTGAACTCAAAAGGTTTCGATGCTTGGGTGGAAGCATTCAATATTGCAAAAAAACTGTCAGAAGGTGGTCAACGCTTGGCAACCCCATTGTCCAGGGAAAGCCTGCTGGCGGGAACACAACGACAAGACGATCGCGTTTTGGCTGACGCTCACGATATTGCCGAAAGGTTGGAGGAATTACTCAACCAGCACGGTTCGAAAATGAATTCCGACGTTTTGAAAGCCGTCACCAATATTTCGCTGAGGGCGTCACAACTTTCAAAAACTATAAAATTCCGAAACAGATTATCTTCTGCTACCGACACCACGTCATTGTTCTCCAGTTCCCAGTACTTTGACGCTCAAGAGTACGATATCGAAGATGGGGTGGTATTGCTCGATATGTTGGACGAGTATCCGGCAGATCAAAAGTCCACGGGGCCTCCCACCGATATGTCGTCTGAAGAGCGTTCCTTAACTTCAATTTCTTCCTCTGGAGGAGAGTCCGTTCCCGATGCTGGCTCCGAAGCTGCCACCATAGCTGCCCGCCCTTGTACGGGATCAAGCAGTCCGACATCTTTATATCCCTTACCTCACAAACCGGTTGAGCGAGATTTCGATATCCCTATCTGCAATCATACTCCACCCAGTATCATCGGATTTGTACGCAAGAATGTTGGCAAGGATTTGTCAACCATCGCCATGCCCGTGGAAATGAACGAGCCTCTTGGAGTGTTGCAGCGATATGCAGAAATCTTCGAATATTCTCAGCTTGTGAACAATGCGTTGTCACTGGACTTTGCTCAAGAGCCCGGAGAAAAGATTTTGCGCATCGCTGCTTTTGCTGTGAGCTACATGTCCAGTTTCAGGGCAAAGGAAAGAAGTAATCGCAAACCATTCAACCCATTGCTAGGCGAGACATTCGAATTGGTCCGCGAAGACTTTGGCTTACGCATGGTAGCCGAAAAAGTCTCGCATCGTCCAGCCGTATTTGCGTACTTTGCCGAGACAAGTGAATGGGAACTCACCTTTTGCCCAGCTCCCACCCAAAAGTTTTGGGGTAAGACTGCCGAGGTCAAAACGTTGGGGGAGGCGTGTCTCACGGTCAAATCGACTGGAGAGACGTTTCAATGGTCATATCCGAACACCCTACTCAAAAACATTATTGCGGGAGAAAAGTATACGGAACCGTCTTCTCAAATCATAGTAAAGAGCAGTGACGGGTTCAAGGCAGTCACGGAGTTTGCGAAAGGGGGGATGTTCAGTGGGCGCTCGGAAGATTTGGACGTTAAAGCGTACGACTCATCAAGAGAGGAATTGCCGTATAACGTGAGCGGGAAATGGACAGAAAGTATGATTCTCAAGGCCAACACTACCGAAAAGGTGATTTGGAATGCGGGGAACCTTTTACATGATCATAAAAAGAAATTCGGCTACACGGAGTTTGCAGGAACATTGAACAAGATCACCGAGATGGAACGAGGCAAAATACCGCCTACAGATTCTCGCTTAAGACCAGATTTGAGAGCTTATGAAAGAGGCGACGTCCTGAATGCCGAGAGGCTCAAGGTTGAACTAGAAGAGGCTCAAAGACAGCGTCGTAAGGTGTTGGAAGAGACCGGCAAACACTATCAGGCTCGATTTTTCGAAAGGGTGAACGATGATTCTGATTATGAATGGAAATTCATACAGGGACCCAAGAGCTATTGGGCTAGGAGGGAGAATGGTGATTGGGATGGCTTGGTGGAACTTTGGTAAATTAGGCACAGTTGAAATATTAGTAGCAAAAGTCCGAAAAATAGCTCAGGACAATTTCGAGGGCGAAAACACTTGGCAACAATTTTTGATTATTTATGGGTGTTCACTCCTTATGGGATATACTAGGCCCCACTGCGCGTCCTGTGCGTCTTGAAGCGCTTTCACGTAAGCGATTGGCGGTGGATGCTTCCATCTGGATCTATCAGTTTTTAAAAGCAGTGAGAGACGGAGAGGGTAATGCGCTTCCCAACTCCCATATTTTCGGGTTCTTCAGGCGCATTTGCAAGCTCATTTTCTACGGTATACGGCCCATTTTTGTGTTCGATGGAGGCGCACCGGCTTTGAAGCGCGAGACAATCAGGCGAAGGCGAGAAAGACGCGAAGGACAGGCTATCAGTACGCGTCAAACAGCGCAACAATTATTAGCAATGCAGCTAAAGCGACGTGCAGAACTGGAGCATGCGAATTCTAAAGTTGCCACCAAACGCACGGGCCAAGTGAAAACGAGTACCACAGATGATGGCACCGTCTACCTTGAAGACCTACCTGTGAGTCATGTGGAAAGGGGTGTACCGGAAGCTTCAGCTATTGAAGCCCGCTCCAAAACATTTCTAAAGCAAAACGAGTATCACTTACCCGAGGTCACATCGTTCAAAGTGAGAGCCGATGATCAGCGGATCATGCCAGAGGACGAGTATGCGGCTATGCAAGAAGTCGATTTTGATATCGTTGATGGTATAGACGTCAACACCGTTGATCCCAAGTCGAAAGAATTTGAAGAACTACCGATCGCCACGAGATACATGATTTTAGCCAACTTGAGGTTAAAATCCAGGTTGCGTTTGGGTTATCGTAAAGATCAACTCGAGAACCTCTTTCCCAATAGCATGGACTTTTCAAAATTCCAGATCCAGCAGGTTCAGAAACGTAATTTTTACACGCAACTGCTCATGCATGTCTCTGGTATGGGAGGTGACGCGACCTTATCCGAGAAGCGTATAGCGGGCGATAAGGACCGAAAGTACGCTTTGGTAAAGAATGATAATGGCTGGACGTTAGCATTGCGGGACAACAATTCCAGCGTTGATAATCCAGTGCTTCTAGATGACTACAATGATGATATCTTGGAAGGTAAAGTGAGAGAACCAAAACCGGCTCCTGCCTCCTTGATGAAGGCTGAGCATGAAGACACGGTAGTTCAGTTAGCAAAAGCCGAAGATTCGGAGTCTGACTTCGAAGATGTCCCTCTTGAAGAAATCCCTGAGCTGGAGCTGGAGAAACGATACCAGCAAGCAATCATCGAGTCCATTTACGATCAGTATCGGATTGTCACGCCTGGTGTATCGACCGGAAAACAAGTCTCAAACTTTACAATTCCGGAGTCAACCCAATCTACAGGTAGAGTGCTCGACTTACCTCAGGGCTCGTTGGCGAAATCTTCGTTGTTTTCGGGTATGGATTCTGATGCGAATTTGATTGATCTGAATGATAAGGACATTTCATACGTGGACCCAGCTACAGATTCGAATGCAAAAACCGTTACTGATGGCTTGATGGCGTCATCTGTGCTTTTCTCAAGTGCCAGAAATGAGGATTCGGAGGGTGTTGGTCACAACGAAGGACTTGCAGGACAGGTCGATGTTGCGCCAAACCTCGTCCATAAATCGGTTCGAAAATCGATCGCAGACAATGTAGTCTTCGACATGCACGATTCCGACGTGAGAGACCCTGCTGCTTCTGTGGATCGCCTCGAGTCTCCGAGCCAACCACCTACTGTCTCGGACAGCGAATCGGTAGTTCACATAGACGACGACTCTGATAACGAGAACTTATTAGCAAGAGAGAACCCCGATGAAGATATTCCTGAAGCACCTCAGCCAAAGTTGGCAACAGACTCGCGTGAACATGCTAACTCGACAAGCGACTCAAAAGTACCCATGGATGGAGATTCTTCTGATAAGATTTTGATCTCAGAGAGCCCCTCAGACATTTCTTACAAGGCAGAAACGCCTCAATTGGCAACCACCTTACCCGTTTGGTTCGACAACAACTCTGGTCTCACTTCTCATATTCACGATGCGCCTGCTTTGGCCGAACCAAAGGAGACGCAATACGAACAAGCTGATAGCGGAAATGGTCTTATTAGCTGGAATGAGGCAAACGAATTTCTCGATAAGGCGAAAGATGAAGAATTAAAGGAAATCGTGTCTGACGAGGTCGTTGAAATCGAAGATGAGCCCGCACCCGCGAAATTGGCGAAGGAGGCAACCGTCCCCGAAGCGCTCCACACAAAGGAAGTGCAACCCGATCTGAGAGGCACTCGGAAGGTGAGTCTATTCAACTACGATTTCGAAGCGGACGAGGAAGAAGATTTGGTCAAGCAATTGGCGACCGAAGAAGCCGATCACGAATCGTTCAAAGCGCGCATAGGCACGCACTTTTCATCGCCCAAGTCTCACTATCGATCGGAGCGTAGTTTGCAGCAGCAGCACAATAGAGCGACGAGAGATTCCGATGAAGTCACACAAACAATGATCACTGATGTCCAGGAGCTTCTCAAGAAGTTCGGAATCCCTTTTATAACAGCCCCAATGGAAGCAGAGGCACAGTGCGCCGAGCTATTTCATATGGGGCTTGTTGACGGTATCATTACAGATGATAGTGATTGCTTTCTTTTTGGCGGAAGTAAAGTGTACAAGAACATGTTCAATCAGAAACAGTATGTGGAATGCTACATGATGGAAGATATTGAAGCCAAACTAGGTCTTGATCAGAAGAAGTTGATTGAGTTGGCTTTGCTTCTAGGTAGTGATTATACCGAAGGAATTAAAGGGATTGGGCCTGTGTTGGCAGTGGAGATTCTTGCGGAATTCGGGAATCTCAAGGCGTTGAAGAGCTGGTTCGATGAGAATGCCAAATCTCTTATGACCTCGAATACGTCAGAAGTTTCCAGTGTTAGAAAGACATTGCTCAATCGAATAAAGGCCGGGAAATTATTCTTGGGGGATAATTTCCCCGATGCTATTGTCTCCAGTGCTTATACGAATGCCGAGGTAGACGATGATCCAACTGAATTCGAATGGGGAGAGCCCAGTTTGGACCAAATCCGTACTTACTTGATGTCAAATTTCCTGTGGGAACAAGCCCGAGTCGATGAAGTCATGGTCCCACTTATTCGAGATTTAAACAGGCGGAAGGCGGTTGGAACTCAATCCACCATCGGGGAATTCTTCCCCGAAGAATACATACAGTCGAGGAAGGAGGCCAACTTGGGTAAGAGATTGAAGACAGCCACTGGCAAATTGAATAAGCGTAATAAAAATGTATAAGTCTAAGAATATATATATGGCACCTGTGATATTTTTGGCCGTCGCTTTTGGCTTTTGGCCGTGGCAATAGCGTTGAAAAACTAACGCAGTACGGTAAAGACAGCGACTGTACAAAAGATCACTCGACATGGCAGATTCCATAGCAAAAATCACGTCCATGCTTGAGTCTGCCAAGACTCTCACTGTAGATGCGGCTGCAGCGGCTACTCAGAAGATCACTCTGAATCCTCAGGACGTTTCGAGACTATTAACGTCAAGAGTCGATCGTGATGTTTTGCTCGGAATGAAGAGCGTGATGTCCCTAATGGCACATGGTGAAGATGGCCGTCCCTTCTTTGCTGATGTTGTCAAGAATATCACATCCACTCATTACAAAGTCAAATGCTTGGTGATGATATACTTGGTCGCTTATGCCGAGGTTGAGCCCGACACTGCATTACTCTCGATCAATTCAATTCAGCGATCGCTCAACGATACTAGTCCCGCAGTGCGGGCTAAATCAATCCGAAGCTTGGTGGAAGTCAAGATGCCATCCATCGCGCCAATCCTAGCATTATCGATCAAACGAGTCATTGCAGACCCGTCCCCTGCCGTGCGATCTGCTGTAGCCACGTCAATACCCAGTGCTTTCGAGATTGAGGGGTCAGATCGCAAACAGCTATTCGAATTCCTCAGCAAGCTTCTTGGCGACCCAGACTGGCAAGTGGTCTCGGCGGCGATCATTGCATTTTGTCAAATCAAAAGCACCTCACACTTTTCGAAGAAAATGTGGTCTCCGATTCATGGTCAATATCGTCGCTTTGCAGAATACTTGGGTCAGATGGACGAGTGGTGTCAGATATGCTTGATTGATCTTTTGGTCGAGTATGCGAGGCTCTTCCTACCGAAACCTCTGCATGAAGTCGTACCAGATCCAAACTCAGACTCAGCGTATCTTGATGATTATGATGCGGATCTTATTCTCTTCATCAATCTGTTGCAACCACTTATCTATTCGTTCTCAGATAGCGTGGTTATTGCAGCCACCAAGGCGCTTATTTGCACATCCTCTACTCCACTTATCAAAACATTCAGATACAACGAGGCGTTGATCCGCGTGGCCACCACCACGAAAAACCCACTGGTCTCTCACATTGCATACAAGCTAATATCTACAATTCACGACGCGGATAAGGACATATTCGTATCACTTTACAAGAAGTTTTACATCTCTCCCCTTGAGCTGACAAGAGTACTGTTGATCAAACTTGAAATTTTGCTGAAACTCGCCAACACAGAGAACTTTCAATACATTTTCGAAGAATTGAAGCAATATGCACTGCATGCCACTGATCCTGAGATCGCAAACCAAGCAGTGGATGCTATAGGATTTTGCTCGCAAATCTCTCAGGAATGGAGCCAAGTCATTTTGAGATGGTGCTTGCAAAAGATCAAATCCAGTAAAAACCCGCTCTTGTTAAGTCGATTACTTTCTGTAATGCGCCTCTTGATACAACGAAAAAGCCACGAGGGCAGGAATCTGGATCATGACGTGCAGATAGAAATACGTCAATTGCTAACCGTACTCGCCGATAGGGACATAGTGTTGGAAGGCAACACCAAAGCCAGCATGATCTGGATAATCGGTGAGCTCGGCGTTCCATCTCGTGAGAATTTAGCAATGGAGGCCCTCAAGATTGTGTTGAAACGCTTCACGCAGGAACCTGACTCGGTGAGGTACCAAGCGCTCATACTAGCTGCCAAGATCTTTACACGTGAGATATTGCGAGTGAAGGAGCAAGGAGACGAGCAAGAGTTAGCAAGCATTGAAGACACTCAAATGTCAAAATTGTTCAAGCATACGTTGCATCTAGCAAAGTATGACTCCAGCTACGATACACGGGATCGTGCTCGAATGATAGATGTTCTTCTCAATAGAGGGACGGGAGAGGTTGAATTGGCGTCTCTATTCCTCCAAGCCCCCAAACCGGTGCCCAAGCTACATTCGAACTCAAAGTTAGCAAGTGATGGATTCGAGATTGAGATGTTGGAAACGTATCTCGCTGTCCCCCATTGGGCGGATCCGAAACACTTGCCACCGTCGGAGATAAGAAAGCCAGCACCCATTGTCGACGGTAGTCGTTCAGCCACTGGGATTTCATCGAATGCAGCAAAGCCCACGCGTCACTCATCTGCGCCGATCGAAAAAATCCCCTTAGTGAGTCAAAAGACTGCTGAGGTATCTACGCCGTATAAATTACAAAGTCTTGACGAGTTCTTCGGGGAAGAAGACGAAACACTGGAAGATGAAAGTGAAGAGGATGATAGTGATGAGGATGAGAGTGACGAGGATGAGAGTGACGAGGATGAGAGTGACGAGGAAGAAGATGATGAAATGGAAGATAGTAGTGAAAGCAGCGGTGAAAACGACAGCGATGCTGGAATCGACCAAGAAAACACCAAAGGGGCTGTCGATGAGAGTGATGGTGAAAATGATATCTAAGACTGTGTTCACAACGCGATCTGTATACAATTTCCTCAAATAATGGCTCAGAGAAGCCAACAGTAACAGATCACTTTGTTGCTGTATAGCGGAATCACAGCTGCATTGTTTCAAACTCGATCAAACTGACGCGTATCTAAGTGCATGTGATTCTTTTTTGCAACCATCAGTACGCCTAAAAAATCTCTGAACCCAACACATATAAACAGGCCAAAGCCCCACGCATTTAATTTGACTTTACTAACCACTTGTCAAACAGGATTCAGGTGTCATTCTGGTACTTATCGTCATGAACTCTTATCCTTGTCATTCCTTCATCGCAGTAAGACATTATTATCCCGTATCAATGTTACTAGTGATTTTATTGTACCTCCAAGAGAGCGTGGTATGTCTCGATCTATTTGAATCGTTACTCAAAAAAACATATACTAACTGATGGACGCATTAGATTGGTGCCGACACTGTATGTGCAGACTGTTCATCAATCCCTACCAATGCCGGATTAATTCCTTCGAATCAATTTAACGCGTTCACCTCTTTATTAGGACTAGGTCCAGATGATGGCACATTCGCAGTTGTGGGAGCATCTAATGGTGGCATCCCGCCGGCACCGTCCAATAATGCATTCGCATCTTCTCCTGCTGCTGTTTTGCCCTTGACTTCCCAAGAACAACCGGACACGACGACAAACCCTGTCATTTCTTCTTTGAACACTATTGTAGTCGATACAGAGGTATGTTTTTTTCTCTTTCAGGCGCGATTTTTGCAGCCATAGCGTGGGACCTCACTAATTACAACAGATAAACCCCGAATTTTCCAATGGCGGCAGTCTTATTGGGCCTGTAAATACTCCTTCAACCATCACAACTTCGCCGGTGATCATTCCGCCGCTTTCGCCAGTCATCTCAACTACACTTGTCACGCCCGTGAACTCTGGGAACGGAGGAACCTTCACAATTCCTGTTCCTGATACAACTGTCACAGTCCCTGCCGTTTCCTGCTCCACGACCACCATTGTAGTCGATGGGCCAGATGTCGTGCGTGTCATAAATGTTGCTCCCCCGAGTGTTGCGACAGCTCCTGATCCTGCCACTAAGAGCTGTTCCCTAGATGTCGTTCAGTATCTTGTCACATCTATCTCTTATGGCACGAGCATCGAGACCAGTACCTCTATTGTTGTGGCGTCATCAACAGTTCAAACAACATTGTATTCGGATGCAGTCACTTTGGTGGCTCAAATGACTTTGCTGTGCACGAACACCCTATACTACTTCTCCACCGTTGAGACCCAGAACAGTTATGTTTCCATGTCCTACTCTACTCTGATGGTATGTGATAATAATCTTGTCGCACGATTTGTGGAGGGTGACGAGATGCTAAGCAAAACCGGGGATCCCGTTTCCGATGACTTCACTCAAGATTTGAATGGAGCTTCGGGTTCTTCGTTGGGATACGCTCATTTGATTGTATTTTTGATCGGTGTGATTCTTTGGTTTTGATGCCTTACGTTTCAATTTGCTAATATGAGAAGGACTGGATATCACAAAAATTTATAGAACTTGCTTGTGGGCTGAATAATTTCTAAACCCTTCAAGATCGCATCTACATAGATGGGGACCTTGTAGACTCCCTCACAACTGCGACTTCAAATTGATTTCAAGGGCTTCGATCTAGTCCCTTTTGCATGACCGTAGGAAACAGTAGCGGGACCGTAAAATCAAGCTCTGCTTTGGTGTTATGGATATGTTGTGGGATCGGGCGAGTTTCCGGGCAGAAATCAAACAGATCTCGATTCGGAATGCACAGTACCTTGATGTCAGACTGGCGTAGTTTTTGGAATGATAAATAAAACCTTGTGGCACTGACAATCAATACCGATGAAGAGCATATGAAACTGAGGAATGTTGCCGCACTCAATCCAAGTACCGCTTGTCTCGTCAGGCAGCTTTGGGACAATTTGATCACTAGGTCCGACAGTACTGTCATTTGCTGAGCATTGTTGTTAGATCGTTGCACGAGACTAGGTGTGAGGTTGAGGTATTTCATAATCTGTGCGATTTCGGTGGTGTTGGTATTTGCGTTGAGTTGGAATACCTTGTAGAAGTTGTTGAGCAGCAGCGAGGCACTTTGAGAATTCACGACATCAAATTGTTGTAGCAACAGAACTGTTTCGCTGCAATTCCAAGAGCCATATGCGATTGCCAAGTAAAGCGCAGCAACAAACCATAATAATGCGCAAATAGCATCAGATAGCGATAGTGTAAGCATATAGACGACCTGGTTGGTGGCGAGACCATGCACCCCGCCACGCTTGATCTGAGTCATGTCAATCACAGAATCCACAAAGCCAAGGGCACTGACAGAGTAGAGCCAGAAATGGCTACTGATGGTGACGGCACTTGCGACAACTGGGAGGACGAATGCGCCAACTTGGGTATTCACGGTCAAATTGGTGAAGTCAATGGCGTCCAGACCAAGAATTGTGATGGAATCGCCAACAACGGCCGTTGCACTCGCAGCAGCCAAGGCAGTGACGTTGGATGTCGCTATCGCACTTTCGGTGAATCCCACCGACCGAACAGCGTTGATAAGGACACTCAAACTAGTTGAAATGGTTGTCAGCAAGACAGCATTAACATTCGATACGGAAATGGTGATATTTGTTGCACTAACGTAAAGGATAATGCAAACTAATAAAACCACCACCGCAAGTCCGTCTTGAAATATTCGGTTGATTAAAGAAACGTATACCATTGCCAAATAGGAGCAGATTTATGACGAAGAAGATATACTAAAAGAGAGAGTCATGGCACAAAATGTGGGTGCGTATCTCTCTCGCGGGTCTCAGGCACTGTGAACCCCACTCGTCGAAAGCCTTTTTTTTCGCAGCCAAATTGCATGTGTTCCTGCACGTTTTGACCGTTTGCAGCCAACTCGGCCTGGAATCCGTTTGCTGGTCTCAAAGGACGTGACGGACGCGCATGAATCGTCTGCCGCGTCTGACGCGTCAAGCATTAATGGTTTCGATAGCTGTCGTGCTTTCCCCGCACATGTTCATAGAGAAAAACCCTACCGGAAATTGCATATAAAGAGAGCCTGCCCCCGCTCGATCCCGACCATTCCTTCACTTGATTCACATCACAAATTCTTCATCAGGTAAACTGTCGAACATAACTCCAATTATTCATTGCTCTAGCTAGGCTGATACAATAGCAAGCACCCAAATCGACTAACTTTTGTGCAAATCTTTTTGTTTCTTGCTATCTACCGAGTAACGTCCAATGAGATCTGTATCTTCTGTCACGTCAAGCGATAGCAGCAGAGAAGACGACACAAGCTCAAGTTGCGAGGTCCAGTCAATAGAGGACCTAGTAATCGAGTTTGCGGGGCTGAAATCAGCGAGTGATTCGTCAATGACGCGTCCACTTTCTGCCACGACTACCCCGCCTTCTTCAGTCGCTATAACAGTGCAATCACCATCCGATGCGCAAACACCGGTCCCTTTACCACGCGCACGCCATTCGGCATGTGTTTTTGTTGCCAGCCTCAACTCCAATCGTACGGACGTCGAGTTGGCTCGTCTGGTGACTACTAGTTTCAAAAAATGGGGAGATATCTTGTCGGTCAAAGTTTTGCGCGATCCCGCTAATCGCCCATATGCGTTTGTCCAGTATGCGACTGATAAAGAATGTAATCGAGCTATCAAAATGGGCCACAACTCCCTTTTGAATGCGCGCAACATCCGCTGTGAACACGCCAAAGTCAATCGCACAATTTTCGTCAAGTCGGCGATTCTGTTGACTGAGTCGCAAATTCGCGACAAATTCAAGACCTTTGGCGAGATCGAGCAGATGGTAGCTACCAACGGTCGTGGAACCCGATTCATTAACGATCCCAGTGACGAGAGCGCGCACAATTGGGTATGCAAATTTGTTTATCGCGATGACGCCATCAGGGCATTTGCAAATTTGCCCGATGAAAGATTTTATGCGGCAGAATGGGCCAAGAACATTGAAAGGGACGACGATCGGTACTTTCACGACGATAAGCCTGAATCTTTGAGCGAAGCACTGGTGTGGCCAGCGCAAAACGGTGGCAATGGAATTGACAAGAAATCAATTTATGTTGGGCAGCTCAGACTTCAAGCAAAAGAGACCGAGATCGTGAAGAAGTTCGAGCAGCATGGCCGAGTTGAGTCAATCGAAATCTATCAAGGACGCGACTCATGCTTTGCCTTTATTCGATTCGCAAGCGAGTCCAGTGCAGCAAGCGCTGTCGAACGCGAGAATCATGCTCAGTTCCAAGGAAGGACTTTACACGTCCTGTATCGCGAGAAACACCAGAGGGAAGTACCAAAGGTTCGCCCTGGGATTCACTTGGCACCACCGCCTATCATGAAGCGGTTCACTAATTTTGTTGGATCGTATGCTGGGCCGCCAACATGGAAAAAGCCCCAGCACCGTTACGTGCCTATCCGCGGACAAGTCAAGGGCAACACCTATGGCACAAGCGAACGGGAATCCAAGGTTGATGCTGTACGAAAACCGCTTTCAAACTTGCAGATTGATAGCAATACACCTTGGGCGGACGAAGGATATCTGCACTTGCCCACTCATGTGCAACGACCTGGAATTGATAATGTCGAAAATGACATTAACCGCAACGCCGTAATCGGTCAGGAGCTTGAAGAGTTGCGCAACAAAAGCCATGTTAAAATCTCGCATGTCACCATCCCCAAATGCTCAGTTCGGGATGAGAACGGAAGTGAAGAAGAAGTGGTGGTTTTGAAAGACAGTTTTGTCACCCCACCCCAGAGCAATTCATTGGGTGAACAGCCTGGACGATTTCGGGCGTCGCTGGCTGTGGGAGCCGATGGCCGAGAGCGAAGCAACAGATTTAAGAACTATAACTTCAAGCGTGGCAACCAGTTTTTTGACTACCCCAGTAACCAGGGATCTTATCCCTATTTTGTTTACTATACCGGGCCCGAAATGGGTTCGGGTTTTGGGGGGTATCCCACTTCAGCCATGGGTATGATGCCTCCGTATAGCGCTGTGCATGGCTCGCACATGTCGCATGGCCCGCCCCTGCAATATCAGCAGTCAAGCGCCCTGTCCAGCTCTGGCGGGAGCTATTATTACCCCCCGTACTATCACATTCCGTACGAAATGCTTCAGTCAGGATCAGGCAACTATCCAATCAATCAGAACCTGTACTGTTACCTGCCTGAGGACACGAACGAATGCTCGTGAAAGCCGTGATCGGCCTCATGTCGCTACCTATTCGCTTCCGTATTTGCTTTTGTAAGTAGCTTTAGAAAATGAATCCAATCAACAAGCAGTCGTTGAATCCCCAATTGAATGGCCATCTATGATATATCGCATCGTTTTGGTTGAGCAGCTGCTTATTGCAGGAATGACGACAAATGCATGTGTTGGCGACGATTTTGCTTAGTTAAATTGTTGGTCTCACGCTCTTCATTGGTGTGGTCTCGAACCGGTAGCAAAGCGAATCTCACCTCGATCAATCACACGAGGATTTATAAGGGCTGGTTTACTGAGTAGTTGCCACATCTTTCCCGCCATTTTCGGTTGAAACGACATCCCTTCCTCGAGAATCCGAGTCCCGAATCTGTCGACTTCGAATCCACCCGGAATAGTTGTGTAATGATCGATTTTACCTGCGCATCGGGCATCTCTCGTGTAGTTTTTCTCGACCATAGGCTTACAAGTGAAAGGGACAGATGCCACCAAGCCCATGGGGCCTCTCTCTTGGTGCACTCTGATCCAGATTCGCAAGTCTCGTAGCAATCACAAATCACTCGTCGCATAGCCTACCGATTCGTGTGCAAAAGCTAATTCCCGTTGTATCTCTGCCTCCTCTGGTGCAGTAATCGCAGTCATGACCTTGTAGGATATATCTTTCTATCGTTGCAGCCGCTCTGATCCAGCAATTTGGGGATCGTTAAACTTGCCCACGGCACGCTGGATTTTGAGATCATCCAGAATCAACCTTATCCCTCTTCTCCTCGCATCCCACTTCCGAGAAAGATCTCTTACGGATCGTTTTCCATGCTGTTCGTTCAATTGCCGATGGCATTCACTACCTTTGAACTCATCGTGAATATTAAAGAGACATGTGACTGTCAGGTTTTCTCGGGAAGTGAGTCCGCTTCACTGCTGACTTGATTAGGCTGGTGACCCGGTAATGGCGAAGGAACTCATATTCTCGGTTAGTGTGCCATCCGGGAACATTTGATTGTGTCATTTTCAAATCTATTCCGCTTAAACGTTACGAGGTCGTCGATCATTTCACGGGGTAGATCTCCTTCTGGGTCTCTATAGAAACTTCCACTGATATAAAGGTACCTCGTCAAAGTCTCAGCATACGACAGACTATCGCTGATGTCCATCAATTCGTAATCATTTCACATCGAAGTCAGCGAGCCTTTTGTTATTGGCCACAGAAATCATTCAAACCCCCAGACAGCTGAATTTTCCGCCTCAATTGGAGGACCGCATATGACAAGATCAGATCTTTTTAGTCAGCTATCATCTTGGGCATAAAGATCAAGGAATGTGTAGCCGAAGACAACACTGAGATGAGCTCCGGTGGGTAAATTACCTGAAGATATTGAGGAAATAGTTCTGGAAGAGCGAATTTTTGCAAGATTCCTGATAGTGTCTGATAATGTAATCGCCGACCCCGAGATAATAAACCGACCATGAGTGAAAAGCTATTCGCTCGGTATGACTGGTCTCGACAACTATTCGCATATTCTTTCGAGCACTGGAGCCCAAGCGGAGGTTCCAAATCACAAGAATAGCTTCCATACATATGACGCAATACAAAAGTTACCGGCTATGGATGAGGAACTTGCTCGTTTGAAGCCATGGAAGACCGATCCACACTTTTTCAAGACTGTCCAAATCTCCACTTTGGCGCTTATGAAAATGGCCATCCATGCTCAAGGCGGCGGTCTGATGGAGGTGATGGGCATGATAAAGGGGAAAATCGCACGTGGTGTTATAATCGCAACGGATGTCTATGCACTTCCAGTCGAGGGCACAGAGACTCGTGTGAATGCTCAGGCCGAAGGCTATGAATACATGGTTGAGTACATGCAAATGAGCAAAATGGTGAAAGATGATAATATCGTCGGCTGGTACCACTCTCATCCGGGATACGGGTGTTGGCTTTCGGGTATAGATGTTAGCACACAAGCTCTCAACCAAAATTTCCAAGACCCGTACTTAGCGCTTGTGATTGACCCCGTCCAAACCGCCAAGCAGAAGAAAGTCGAAATAGGTGCTTTCCGTACACTTCCCGACGGGTGTCATGAAAGTTTCAAGACACCCAAAAGCCACAACAAATCACTTCCACACGGGAAGAGGACAGATTATGGTGCGCATTGTGACAAATACTATAAACTCGACATTGAGATATTCCACAGTCCTCTCGACTCTCAGATCTTGTCTGCCTCGTTAAAGACCGAAAATCAGGCCAACGCTTCCTGGATCATGAATTTGTTGGATAACAGTGTCAATCACAGCAATGCAATACAGACCGAGACAGATGTCAATGAACTCAGGGCACGTGTGCCTTCGAAACATGGCCAGAGAGTCTCGCTACTAGACAAGTATGAGATACGCGACGAGAGCCTTGAAGAAATCCATTCATTAGTGAACATTCTTAAAAAGCATGAGCCTCAGC
The DNA here is from genome assembly GCA_030581555.1 of [Candida] argentea. NCBI lineage: Eukaryota > Fungi > Ascomycota > Pichiomycetes > Serinales > Debaryomycetaceae > [Candida] argentea. The sequence continues at coordinate 16,077 of JAKTTQ010000317.1, forward strand.
AGCCACCGACGCAGGCCTTCTCGCAAAGTGTCTTGCGCAACTACAATGTTACATTTGAAGAGATGATTTCGAGCCGAATGCTTCGAGAATGTGATAAAAATGAAGTCGCTTCTAGTAGGGCAGATCTGGATACCGATATGGACAAGGAAAGTGATGCGGGCAACTGCAGCGAGGCGAAACCGATATCTCTCGATATATCAGACCGTGATGACCAGCAGTCGATAGACAGCGCGTCATTACAAATGGACACGGATGACGCGATCAATAGCAGGCCTTCGCTCAAGGAATCCTGTACGTCTGGAATTAAGGATGGGACCCTGGAAACTCTGCTAGTAACCGATATTTCGGTCGACAGAGGGGAGAAGCGGCCTCGATCACCCTGGACCTCGGACGCAGGGTTTCCGAGGACAAAATACGCCATAGAAGAATCATGTAATGTATCGCGCACCCGAGGTGGCGGGACCAGTGGAAGATTTTTCCAGGGTCAAATGCTCGAAGACAATATCGACCGCACCCAACTTTACGGCCAATCGCAGGAGTCAATGCTACTACCTAGTGGCCAAGAAGAGCGGAGAAGAGAACGGAAAAGTAACACTCCACTGGCACAAGCAACGCGACTTGCTAAAATTATCGGACAGCGCGCTCTACAAAATATGATTACATTGGACGCCCAAGCTCATTTATTCGCATCGTGTCGCCTAAGCGAGAACCCCGAGGTGTATGATCCCCGAGACTCTTAAAAACAATTATATTGGAGCCATTGTGTGCAGATGTGGGTAGAACCATTCGCAGCCTCATCATTACCGTATTGAGTCACTACGAGATCGTAATATCCGGATATCGGGCTAGTCAACTGCTCTATCGGTACACTGCTACAGTTCCAACAGCGATCAGTTTCCATTCACGGATCCCGTCCGCATCCAATTACAAGTTGCAGGATTTGTCGTGCAGAGCATTGCTTTGAGAGAAGCAAAAAAAAAAGGCTCTTGTCCAGTATTGGGTTACACACACGACCTCATCTGCCTCCCCCCCCATCTAACCCTACTCGCAACCCGTAACTTCTGATCCTCAGCTCTCAGATAGGCCCTTTTTGTGATCGTGACCTCTTTTCAGCCTGCAATCTTTCATCTCTTTCTCAATGTCGAAACTGCCTGAACATCCCGCATCTGTTCCTACCGAATTAAACCCACTTGTCGATAGATATCTTTCTTCTCCATTAACATTCAGCCCCGCGAAAAGACCAGACCCGCTTTCTTCGTCCGCTGAAAGACCACTGAGCTATATCGTGTTGACAAGAAAGAAAGCTGTTTCGAGGCCGGACCTGACTCCAAGTACAAGCTCTTCGGTATCGGCAAGTCCAGTGCCCGCGAAAGCCAAACCCCGATCAATGGCCGAGGCTGTGGCTGCATACAC
>JAKTTQ010000318.1:0-17287 GCA_030581555.1 [Candida] argentea
TCGTCCCTCGAGGCTGATCACTTGCCCTACAGTATTGAGCGGGAAATCATCATTATGAAATTGGTCTCCCACACCAACATTATGGGCCTCTACGATGTGTGGGAAAACAAAAATGACCTATACTTGATCTTGGAATATATTGAGGGCGGCGAGCTCTTTGACTATTTGATCAAACGTGGCCGTTTGCCGGAATCTGAAGCCGTCAATTACTTTTCCCAGATCATCCGCGGTATCCATTACTTGCATCAGTTCAATATTTGTCACCGAGACCTCAAACCAGAAAACTTGCTCCTCGATAAACACAACAACATCAAGATCGCAGACTTTGGGATGGCCGCTCTCGAGGTCCGGTCCAAATTGCTAGAGACGCTGTGTGGGCTGCCTCACTACGCGCTGCCGGAAATCGTCGGTGGCCACAATTATCACGGCGCCCCCTCAGATATATGGTCGTGCGGTGTTATTCTCTTCGCTTTGCTCACAGGTCATCTTCCATTTGACGACGACAATATCCGCCGCTTATTGCTCAAGGTACAAACAGGCAAATTTGTCATGCCCAGCTATCTCAGCTGGGAAGCTCGTGATTTGATTCTGCGCATGTTGCGCGTCGACCCTCTGGACCGAATCACTATCGAGATGATCTTGACCCATCCTTTATTGGCGAAACATGTGGCACCCATAGATCCTCGTGTCGATACGCGGTCTCTTGTAGCCAAGCATCAGGCAGTTGCACACCCGCAACAACTAGACCCCGAGATTCTCAAAAATTTGACGGTGCTTTTCCACAATTGCCTGAAAGATGAGGTGGTCACCAAACTTATGAGCCCTCACAATTGTCCGGAGAAAATGTTCTACACATTGCTCGTCCGGTACCGTGATGAGCACAAGGCAAACATACCTGCTATCCCCCCCTCTATTTCAGTCGACGGAGCAAGGCTTCGGTTCCCGCGCTCAGTTTCGACTATCAATACCACCATTACCGATGATGCTACCGGCAAGTTGGTGCTGACCACCACTGCCAAAGTCGCCGTTGATCGCCGTTCCGTTGTCGCTGAAAAGGCAAAGCGCGCCAGTGCTCGTCGTAAACCGCCGCCTACTTCGGATGCAATCTCGGTGAGACTGTCATCCTTCTCGCATTCAGCTTCCATCAAGAGTTTCACAGCTTCTTCTTCAATCACAAAGAAAAAGCCAATGATGCACCCGAAGCTCCAGAACCTGACCCTGTCGCATCGAAAGTTGACGGCAAGACATTATGCAGCAGCACCACTGGTTTCAAGACATTCGAGCAAGCACTCTGCGCCGGCTTCGAAAGTAAGGTCAAAACCAAAGTCGAAATCTGATCGAATGCCAGTGTCGGACCTGAAAGCAAGGTTAAGTTCGAAGCCGAGGTCAAAAGCTCCCAAGCAACCACCGCCTCCTCTGCCCCATTGTCCCAAACCCGTTCAGCGCAAACTTACGGGCTTGATGGACATCGAGAACTTGACTAGCAAGGAGCTTGTTTCAGAAACTTTTGAGAAGCACCAGAAACCGCAAACTGAACTGCGCTCCAAGAGTTCAGGCCTGACGCTGAGCTTCCTGGATGTGTGTGATGAAATGTTTTCCGATGCCTCGCTAGATTCGCCAGCCAGCAAGACCCCGGGCTCCCAGTTGTCTCTGTCGCAGCCATCGCCACCCAAAGCAAAGCATACTCATTTGCGGCAGTCCAGCTTGCTGTCCAGTGTTAAATTGAATGATTTGGCAGCTTTTACAAATTCAAAATCCCCAAAAACACCGGGCGCTCCCCAATCAACCCCGAACCTGGCCTTGTCGCAAAAGCAAAAGGATGCGTTAGAGAGAATGAAAAAGCGCAATAGTGCTGGGGATTTCACAATGCTTGCCACCTCTGATTCTGTCTCGAGCCGCCGTCTTTTCACAGAGCCCACTTCGGCTTCGCGCTCTCTTGATCCTCGGACCAGCAGTGTTTTCTCGCGTGCCGCCAGTCTAGGCGCGCCTCCCCTTTCCGATCGCAAAGATGCTCAATGGTTGTCGTCGCACACTAAGAAGACCCCTCAATCGGCAAATAAGGTCTTGCACAAGCTTGGTATTAATGTTCGTCACGACCCTCTGACTCCTTCGCCGTTCCCGTCAAAAGCAAAGATTGCGTCGTCTTCGTCTCGTCACTTTGCAAATCATGACAACTTGCCAGATAAGCCCGAAAAGCCCAAGTCGGGCGATTCACAATTGGATCTGTCGTCAGAAAACAAGGAGAATGCGGCAATGCTTTCAAGCGGGAACCCTGAACATGGTCGCGCCGCTCTAGCGCCGATCGCGCAGCCCAAGATCGGCCGCAAGCCCGCAAGTACTCGTTTCCAAACTCTCTTGGACCCTTCTACTGGCAAATCCGGAATGATCCCTAACCCCAACTTTTCGCGTTTTTCCTTTGGAGGTCTCCTTGCTGAGACGTCGACGTCAGCTCCACCAGCGAATCACACTGACGCAGATGCCATTCGGGAAACGTCGCATGATGAGTTGAATAGAACCGGTACTGTCATCCATAAGTCGCCGCGCAAGGAGGACTTGACCATTCCAAAACCGATCGAGAAGGATGGGACTTCCTTGGGATTAGGCATCGAGCATCCTCATCAATACCTGGATGTCAGTTTCTCGTACGTGTCAGGACTTGATGAGGACAAGCCTGTGATGGTTGATTTTACCGATACTGACATCGATGAACAAGATGTGTTGCCTGACCGGGACGGCGCGCTGCGTTCTAACAGTGTGTTGCTGGAAAATGCGCGCTCAGTTCGCCTGCACCGTTCTTTACATTCGACGGTCTCCTCCTCGCAGTACCTGTCGTTTGCCGCTCTGTCAAATCAGTATAGCGACTCTGCAACGATTGACCTTGATCAAGACACACGTCGTACATTATTGGCCCATAGCATTGACCACCCCAACTCGTCGCGCAGCTTGAGTCGCCCGGCTTCGTCACATAATGCGTCCAATGCGTCCTCTGCGGAATCTGAGTGGGACCAAACTGATGATGTCGATGCTGACGCTGAAATCAATACTCGTGGTGCTCAATCCGGAGTTTGTGCCAGTGAACTGACCGCTGATACTATCTTCCACCTGCCGCGATCTCGTCTCCCAATGACCAGCCAATTCACGACTCCACTCTTTGGAACGCGATACGAATCAAGCCCAGGTTCCAACTGTATGAAAACACCTGCACTGCGTCCCTTGTCTGCCATTGTATACAACCCGACCCCTGAATTGACTCGCAGTGAAGTAAACGTCGCGTCGACTGGCCTGAGAGAAACCGTCAACATCTTCCGTTCGCCAAGTCACTATAAGCGCACAACTTCCAAGGGTGCTGCTTCGAAACTGTTATTCGACTCGGCGCGCGTTGGCTCCGTGAAGAAGAGCAATACTAGCACATCGCTCTCGTCGCACCTTCTGTCCAGCCCCGCTCAGTTGCCGCCCAAACCACTCCTGTCACTGTCCACACCAGCACCTCTTCTGTCGAAACCTGCGCCCTCACTGTCCGATTCGGCACCCCTTCGGTCCAAGTCTATGCGATCTCTGTCAGGACCAGCGCCTCTCCTTTTTAAACCGGCAGGATTACTGTCAGGACCGGCACCTCTTCTGTCTAAACCAGAGAGGTTACTGTCAGGACCAGCACCCTATTTACCAAATCCCAAGCCGTTACTGTCAGGACCGGCGAGGTTACTGTCCGGACCAGCGCCTCTTAGGTCGGGGTCTACGCGGTCACTGTCGGGACCAGCGCCTCTTCTGTCCAGATCTACGCGGTTATCATCAGGACCAGCACCTCTCCTGTCCAAGCATGTACGCATACTGACCAAGCCGACAGAGTCGCAGGCCACGAAACCGCTGTCGGTGATCATCACTAATTCGAAAGGCAAATTGGTGCAGTTGCTTCCCCACCGCGCGGCGCCTTCTCCACCAGAAAAGTCACAGGGGCATAATAGGTTCTCAAGGCTTCTGTGGGCGACTAAAAAGGATAAGTATGACGATCAGGAAAAACCAGCTCTGGCTAATTGGTTCAAGCGCTTCTTTGGGTCTTTCAAAAAACAGGATTCTTCTTTCGACCTGCCCCCTATTTTGGACTCCAACAGTATCAGAATTGTGGACACGAGCCTCAATTCCGTCCACGTGACAAATATTATCGTCTCGCAATTGACGTTGAAGAAATTGGAGGGTTCTTTGACCAGTTTCACAGTGGATGAGGAGTTTGGCTTGATTTCGGGAGTGATTCCATCGAAATTTGCCCATGGCCGTAAGCTCAAGTTCAAGATCGAGATCATCGATTTGATTACTAGTGCTTCGTTGCATATCATCAAAAGCAGCGGGAACACGCGTGGTTTCGAGACATTGACCAGCAGTGTGAAATACGTTTTGGAGCAACGCGAGCAGGACCTCGCCGCAAATGATAGACCTCAAAGTGCCCCGAAAACAGGTGTCTTAGCCTAAATTTGTTTATAATACTTTAAATTTTATAATCCAAACTTATCCGCAATTCTACGTACGTTCCTTTCTCTTTATAAACTCTCCACGATTATCGCTGATCAGCCTCGTAAAGCTCGTAACCTCTCCGCCAACCGATCCTCTTTCTCTTCAGATATGGTGTTGCTCACAGGAGCCACCACTTCGACCTCCCTTTCATTCAAACCCTGCTTCATTTCGATACCAGCCTCATCAGCAACTTGACTCAAAAGTTCATCCACTTGGTCTTGAGGAGTGGTCAATGCGTTGACATTATTGGTCGTTGACTCGTAATAGTTGGTGGAGGCGTCCAAATCCTCGAATTGCGTTTCAAACTTGTCCATGACTAGCGATATACGTTCCAAGTTCATGGTTTGTAACGCCCTGTCCATACCACGAACTGCCAGGGTCATGTTCCCAGTGACCGACCTCATGGTGACTGCCGTCTGTATTCTGGATGCAACCGCATCAATCCTCGACGCTAGTCTCAACAAACTCACCCTCTCATTGGCCTTGCGAATTGCATTCTGAGCGTATAACTGTGCGATATCATTATTTTGCTGCGTCAATGCCTTTTTCACCTTTGCCTTCTCTTGTAATTCCTCCTTTGCTGCTTTCGCCGACTGTCGATTCAACTGTTTCGCAGTGAACTTCAACTGAAACAAGGACTGCTCTAAGCCGGACATTACCTAGTTTATTGCCCGTGTTATCAGACTTTGAATCTCCGCCGATTATTGCCCCGCGCTTCTATCTCGATATTGGTCACGTGAACGGGTACCATCGTGGGGCGTTGGTCCAAAGGCGGAGCTCGACGTTGTGGGCTCTTCGCCGCATACTTAGCTTGAGTAACATGTCTGCTGCGTGTCAATGCCCGAGAACGGATGCGCGCACAACATCGGAGTCCTCCCAAAATGAATATTCGGACCCTGATCATCCTGCCAATTTGATTTGCCAATTGTGCAGACTATTCTACGACAACAATTGGGTCACCGGTACCGGTGGCGGCATATCGATCCGAGATGTGGAAGGATCCAATCCGAATCTTGTTTATATCGCTCCATCTGGAGTTCAAAAGGAAAGGATCCGCCCTCACGAAATGTTCGTGGTGGAGTTGCCCAATCAGAACTTGATAAAATCTCCCAACGATTGCCCGCCAGAATTGACAAAACTGTACAAGTATAAGCCCTCTGCATGTACTCCTCTATTTATGAGTTGCTATACTATGCGCGATGCTGGTGCGTGTATCCACACCCACTCGCAAAGTGCAGTTATGATGACATTGATGCTCGAGGGTCAGACCGAATTCAGAATCAGTCACATCGAGCAGATCAAGGCAATACCAGCACTTGCCTTTAACGAGGACACACAAATAGTCGAAAAAGTGGGAAGCATGCAGTTTTTCGATACTCTTGTGATTCCAATTATCGATAATACACCTCATGAAGAGGACTTGACCGATAGTCTCCAGGAAGCTATACGCAAGTACCCTCAAACTACAGCCGTTTTGGTTAGAAGACACGGCATCTACGTATGGGGTGAAACTGTTTGGAAGGCAAAAGTTTATAACGAGGCAATCGATTATTTGTTGGAATTAGCAGTCAAAATGAAAGGTGCAGGCATCCCATTGGTTCGAGCCAAATAAAGCGCTGCGCTTCGTTGCGGAATCTGATGGCATCAGCTTGAACCCATTCAGATATGCCAGTTCACTCACGCAACATGGGCATAGGTTTTGCAGGTTTGGCGGAGAGCGCGTTCAATGGCAAATGTCTCTGAATAAGTCATGTATCGGTGGTTTAGATCTTCTGGTGCTTTAGCGACGTAGAACAAGCCAATGAAATGAAGACAAATCGCGATCAAAAGATGAGATCGCGGGCGTCGTTTATCGGCACAGGTGGGGTCTCCTCAGTGATAAATGGAGGCGTGAATCTGGTGTGAGTACGTGCAACGAGTCCAATGATACTCCTGCGACTTGTGAGCCCCAGGGCATGGGCTGGTCATTCCTATGATGACGCCAACCAAATGTCTTGGAGACACCGAATCTGGAGACAATGCATAGGGCTCAGATAGAAGCGCATGCTTCGTCAAGATCAAGTGTCCTTGAAGTATCCGAGTATCATTACAATGGGTTTTTTGTTCCTTTCAAAGGAGTTCCTTTGACCAGCATCCAATCAATATCTCTATCTTGAACCTCATCAACCAGACCCACACAAACGACAGCCCCACCGCGGATCATATAGACACCCAAATCGATCTCTTGATTCTCCTCGTTCAGCTCGTCGGTAAGAATACGCTCAATACAATCACTCAAGACGATATTAGTTTGTCGATCATACCCTTGAAGGATTCCTTCAAAGAGACGCGCATCACTGGTGATCACGCGAACTTTTTCTGGATCACTATGTAAGTATTTGATTCAGATTGAAATTCTATTCTCATACATACGCTCCATAAACTCCTTGAGCTCCGACATGAGGGGCTTGAGGTGATCCTTGAAGAGGCCGCGGGCTCTTTGAGGAGATGTTCAGTCACGTGTATGATCGGCACGATTTATAAGCAAGTCACAAGACAGGTTTTGCAGCCAATGCGGGGTCGGCTCTAGTAAAGACAACGCGAGTCGCAATGGATAGTATGGACAACACCCAAGAAACAGACTATTCTAGCGATTGTGAAGGTGGGACTGGTACAAAGACTAAAGCGGGAGGATCCGTTAAGACGCGGTTACAAGAGATATTAAATGCAGGCAGTCTCAATTTACCCACCATTCCTCAAGCGTCTGCCGATTTGGTGAATAGTGCTGCTCGTTTGGAGTTGGAAGCTATATCTTTGAAATCCGAGATTGAGCTTATAATGCGCAAAGTTTTGAAGAGTCACGATGCTGGTAGTGTCAAGGACACCATGTCTCAGCTACTTGCGAAGTTAAATTCAGCCCCAGAGGACACAAAATTACAAAAACAGCTGGCGCAAATCCTCGATGTTCTCTTGAGTAATGCGCTGATCATTCTGAAAGTGGATGCTGCTATGGAAGAAAAGACTTTGGTTTCAAAAGACCAATTTCAACAGCAAGAAAGCCGATTGAATACACTTGTCGCACGTTCCACCACCAACACTGCCGTGTACGAAAGTTTGATTGGAAAGCTATTGACAGCAGTTGACAAACTCGCTTCCAACTTAGACCATCGAGAAGGGGAGAGCCACGCATGTGATTTAAGCGAGCTCTCCACCAAATTTGATGTCATGGATAACAGAGTATCCGCTATCCAGCAAACAATATCCACTACCATGCGCTCAGTAGACAGGACCGTGTCGCAAATGAACGAAATTCTCGATCGCTTCGCAAATTCCACAGCGTGTCAGCGAGGACCAGAACCGACGATCGGCTCAACTCAAGAAGAGAACATGGTTTTAGTCAAGGAATGCATGACTCTTATTTTGCCTCGTATACTCGGTATAGAGCATGCAGTCTTGCACGCATGCAATATTTTGAACTCAAGTTCTATTTCGGAGACAGCTGCTGAGGGGCAGCCACCGGACTCTTCCATCAAGACCAATAATAGGATACCGAAACGGAAGAGAAGAAGATATTAATGAAATCCTAATTCGATGTTGTCTTTCTTTTTCGATTATTTGGGGAACGAATCACAGCAGCCTGGCTTCTTACATTTTTCGCAGCCAACATTGATTTCTCCACCGTTCATTACCTCAGCTCTCTAGCGCTATCAATCATACCGTGAATTTACACATTGCTCAACAGTCAATTATGAAAAGTATAAAGATATAAATTCAAAGCTACAAACAAATCATCTCCAATTACAACAGCATGGTCGCAGTCAAAGAATGCATTGAGGAGGTGCGAACAGTTAAAAGGGTCAGCATACTCAGAGCAGCAGCCTCGTGAAATTCATCGTTCTCCATAGACTCCGAGCACTCCGAACACTCTTCGCTGGCATCATCGTAGTCGTCATGGTGCTCTTCCTTCTTCTCAGACTCGTCGCATTCCTCTTCGGCTTCCTCGTGCAAACGGTCTTTGATCGCCAAGCAGGATTCCTCCAGATCACACTGGCCTTGCTTCCATCGCTCCAAGTCTTCGGGACAAAGATCACCCAGCTCAATCATCATTGGCGTCATCTCTTGCATCAATGCAACCATACCAGCACGCACCTCTTCATCAAGCATCATAAACCGAATAATACTCTTGGCGAATCCAGTCTTCTTCATCGCCACAAATGTCTTGAGAAGCATAGTGTCGCTCTTCTCAATCAACAGCACTGTCAACTTGGCTATATTCTCGCGCGTTTGTTCATCAGCAAGACTCATTTGAATAATGCAATTCACAAACCCAGACTTCTTCAAGGCGGTAAATACCTTCACCAAAAGCCCCGTCATCATGGCGCTCTTCTTGTTTGCAATCTTTTTCTTCTTGCGGCTAAACCATCCTTCTTTCATTTCTTCCTCTTCTTCTTCGCAACTTTCTTGTCCTTCATCATCGTACAGTGCCTTTGCTACCTGTGACGTGGAAGAATCTATTTTCTGGATCGTGGTCAAGTTCGAAGACAGGTGTACAACCGAGGTTGCATATTTTTTTGCAACCAACTTGGCTTCGGGGCTGATATCCACCGTTGAACCGCTACCCTCATGTACCTTCTTGAATGAAGTCAATGCCTGTATCGATCCCAACACGTCCTTCAACCCAGAAACGGAGCCATGCATTCTGTTGCGAATATTAGGCGTAGCTGCTAACATGGAAACATTCCGATGTTCAGCCAAAGCTGGACCCGGAGGCGTGGCGTGCGCACACACACAAGAAGCGAAAACAAGCGGAGCAAAAAGTTTCATTGCAGGCTCTTTGGATGTATTCGGCTCTCCCAAGGACTGTCATGGGCAGTGCATGATTTATATATAGCGTTCTGTCTCGAGTCAATTTGGAAACTTGAACGTCACCGAATTCAAAGTACATGGCGTTCCATTGGAGTTGTGCGTTTGGGGTCGGGCACAGGTCACAGGGCACGTATTTTGGAAACTCTGCACCCCGAAACAGCGAGGATGAAGATCTGTGTCGATCGCGCCCTTGAAATCTCGATCCAGTAAATTTGCGGCAAGTATAGGGCGAGGTACGGGACATATATGCCGAACGCCATTGCTTATCATTATGTACACGCTAAAAATCCGTAGGAAGCATTTCGTACGATTGTGAGGGCCTAGCAAACAATGACCGGATCCGGTCCGCGATATTCCGTGAACGGCGATGGTTGTGCGTGCGCTTACGCTTCACGGAGTCGAATTCGGCGGCAGTTCCTTCGCTAAGACTAAAGTGTACAGCTTTGCTTTCCAAGTCCTGATCTGAACTCGATAAACGCTCAATTTGAGGCGGGTTCCATAATTTGAGACCCAATGAATTCAACACCACACTGAGCGAGCTCAACGCCATGGCAGCCAGAGCAACAATTGGAGGCAACACAAGGTTGAAGGGGAGAAAAAACCCCATAGCGAAGGGCAACATTATGACGTTATAGATTCCGGCCCACACGAAATTCATTTTTATTCTGGAAAAGGTCGCGTCCGATACCATGAGCGCATACAAGACATTTGCAATCTCTTTGCCCTCTGCGCTTTTCCCAGAGGGGCTCAACAACACCACGTCAGCCGACTCGATTGCAATATCGGTGCCGCTGCTGATTGCCATACCAATATCTGCTTGCACGAGAGCGGGCGCATCGTTTATACCATCACCGACGAATGCAATTCCGACACGATTAGGACCGCCCAACCGATCGCGCATCTCTCTAATAACAGCATCCTTGTTTATGGGTGAGACTTTGCTGAAAATATTGCCAGCCGGTATACCCAACTCGCGACCAACACGCAAGGCGCTCCCTGGATTGTCGCCGGTGACCATGCCGACTTGGTAATTCTCGACAAGACGCAAATAGTCGACGACCTGTTTTGCCAGAGACTTGACCTCATCATAGAGCTCAAGCACGCCTGCAAACTCTCGATTGATAACCACGTATGATTTTGTACATGCGAGCAGACCGTCCAGCTCAGAATCTGTGACTGACTTTATCAACGAAGGAAACCGTTGCTCGATCATTCGCTTGTTGCCGATCGCCACCGAGTATTCCACACCACGCATAACAACCAATGCACTTGCACATGATCCAGTCATGACGAGAACGTCGGAGGTTTGAGTATCGAGGGAATCGGTTTCATGGGATTTTCCGATGTTGGTCATGGCCGCACGGAAAATAGCGTTTCCAACTGGATGATTAACTTTCCCTTCGAGGGAAGCAATTAGAGTCCACCAGTCATCGGCGCCCATTTGGGTTTGATTCAGATAATCCTTGAGACGCATATCACCATTGGTAAGGGTTCCAGTTTTGTCAAACAAAACAATATTGATGTCGGATGCCTTCTCCAAAACGTCGCCGCCTTTGATCAACACACCATTAGTGGCTGCTAAGCCTGTGCCGACCATGACGGCAGTTGGGGCTGCAAGTCCCAATGCGCAAGGACATGCCACCACCACGACGGAAATAGCCATCTTGAGACAAACAAAGAATTTTCCGTTCTTCTCGTGTGAGAACAATGGGGGAAGACGGTCTTCAGATCTGTAGTAGCAAACCGCGAACCACACGAGCAAAGTGGTGACGGACATGGCCAATACGGCCGGGACAAACCGGGACGCCACATAATCTGCGTGGCGCTGGACGGGGGCCTTGTTAATTTGCGATTCCTTGACGAGATTGATAATTTTTTGGAGCTGTGATCTCTTGCCAGACCGAACGACCCTAATATGAATGGTGTGATTGCCATTGATAGAACCACCAATGACAAAATCATTCAACTGCTTGTACACGGGCAACGACTCACCGGTTATGATTGACTCATCAATTTCAGTCTCACCAAGCACAACTGAACCATCAGCTGGTATTTTTGAGCCGGGCAAAACCACGGCAATATCGTCCTGCTGGATCATGTCAATAGCAAGAGTTTGTGTCGCGAAATCAGGAACAGAAGTTTCCGGGATGTGAGTGGCCAAGAATTGTTCATACTCAACGGGGTCAGCAATAATAGTTCCGGATGTGGGGGTCAATGAGACTAGCTGGGTGAGTGCAGTTGATGTTGCGCCCTTTGCCTTATTTTCGAGGTACTTTCCCAAGGAGATAAGGCAAATAATCAGGGCACTGGTATCGAATAGGAGTTGAGGAGGCTCTTGGTCATCGCCTCTCCACACGCCCCATGCGATTGCAAACAAGGAGAAACCAAATGAGGAAAGTGTCAGGATAGATACAAGAACATCCATGCCGGCGCCCTTACATTTATTACGAACAAATTTCACCAAGCCTTTCAAGAATGTACGGCCCAAACGGAATTGGACATAAGACGCAAGCAATAGTTCAAGCAAAGAGATGGAAAACAAGCCAGGTATCAAGAACAGATGTTTCCAAATGGGCCAATCATGGGTGCGAGCGAGGAACATTATTGGGGCACCGAAAGCAAGGGTCTGCAAAAAATTATTACGCCAGCGAGAGATCTCTTTATCTCGCGAGAGTATTCGGAGTTGGGATTCAGATGATTGGTCGATTGAGTTGATAATGCTGAATGATATCAGACTGGAAACATTATTAAGGCCTTGTACGAGGCGGCGGATCCCCAAATCACGGGGTTTATATCGGATAGACAAGGAGCTCTCCTGAAGATTTTCGTCATCAGTTGTAGGTTCATCGAGCTGCTCATCGTCGGTATGACATAAAATTAGGGTGTGGGAATGTACACCAGGCAAGCTTTTGATGAACGCATCGATATTATAATGCAATGTCTCCAAATCAGTGTGAGCATCGATGCCATTAATGCGCATCGAGATATCATCCACGTCATCTGAGTCGTCACTAGAGGGATGCAGAGTACGTAACTCGACAGTACTGAGCACTGTAGCTTCGAAGCCACAGTTTTCGACAGCTGATGCAAGAGCAGAGGGGTCCACATCCAGGCCATGACATATGCTTGCTTCCTCCAAAATTAGCAGGACGCTTGCCAGTTTCACTCCTGGAATGTTCAGCAAGGCATCGGTGACCGATGCAGAGCACGATCCGCAAGTCATGCCTTTCACAGATAAGATGGTGTTGTATTCAGGGTTCAGAGGAGTCGGGCTCTGCTGAAGCGGCACCAGGGATTCTAAGGTAGGAATGAAGCCGCACTGTGAGATCGTGTCTGCGATCTGCAGGGTCGTGACGGTAGATGAGTGAATGAACTTTCCACAGTTCGATATGGGTGACACCAGAGCGGACAGAACACCTTCCAATGCCTCCAAAGCAGAAGTGATGCCTGCAGAGCAAGCTCCACAGGTCATGCCATCTATTACAAAGGTTGTAATTAAAATGGAGGACTGATTTTCAAAGGGTGGGGCGTCAGATTTGGCTGAGGCGTGGTAAGCATCATGTAGCGGGCCTGTCAGTCTCGGTTTCTCGAGCGACAGAAATGACTCGAGAGATGAGACAGCAGCCTGTATCAGCCTCTCAGATTCCATGTGTCAATAGAGTCTTTTGACCATTTCCAAATACAGCCAGCGGCAGCCACATTATTTATATAGATGGAACAGATAATCTCTATGTGCAGTATACGATAATACGAGCAAGTTTTTAAAGCCGTCATCGGGCATGGACTTGAATAATTTTTTTTATTCAGCGTGCGATAGGCAAGAAGGTTCACTTGTCAAGCGACTAGGATGTGAACTGGAATGATCTGACGCAATGCGGTCAAGGGGGTTCTGATCTTTACTCTCGTTACTCTCTCTATTGCAAAATGTTCAAAGCACGCGGGGCTCCAGTTTGGCTCTCTGATCTTTCACAGAAGACTTTCCTTTTGTATGACTTTTCTGAGCTCCATGGAAATGATGTGAAAGTTGCTTGAACGCTCCTTTCGTATCTAGAAGTTGTCCCGATTCATCTCGGTAAGATACCTGCACTTTGGGATCATACCATTCGTTCTTACTCTCCTTTGCGAGAGGCACAATCCCCTTTTCATCGATTCGCTCCTGTAATCGTGACTCGAAATATTCCGGTCGATCTCGTTTCGCAAGGTTCATGTAGGTTTTGTCATTTGCCAAATCTTGGTGTAACACTCGCTCCTCAATTGCTATCTGTATACGCATGAGTTCCGAGCGCTTTGCTGCTTGTTGGCGTTGTCGCTGCTGTTGAATCTGCTGTTCCAGGCGTTTTTCGGGTAGCACCTCATTTTTCCTCAAGTAGGCTAGCGCAGATCCCAATCCTTGATTGAATTGCGGTGTCATGTCCTCCTCTAGGCCCGAATTGGGTTCTTCGTTTTGCGCCATTGTATCGGACGAGGCGATTTCCAAATTTTCATTCAGATCTTTCTTGATTTGTTCTACTCCAGAACTGTTATCCTTCGGAACTTCCTCATTAGACCCGGCTAGATTGCTCCCCACCAGACGTAAAAACTCGGTAGTGTCACTGATGACCGTTGCGCCGGGTTGAGCAGCAGCGTACATATTCCCTTCGATCTCTTTTTGAGAGTCCAATCGAGAAAATTGGGCTTCTTCCTGTTCTCGATCGTGGCTCAGCATCTTTAGACGTTTATTCTTTTGTGAGAAATGTCGGGTGCGAGCTAATTCTGCTTCCAATACCGCGGTTTCATCTTCGATTAGATCTTCTTTTAGTGGGGCGGAAGTCAATGGAGCGTCAAACTCACCCTCATCGATTTCGCGGGCACGGCGCACGCCATTTCCTAGTTTATTGTTCTTCTTCTTTATCTTTTTCATTTTAATTGGTTTAGTCTCCGCGTAGTCTTGAAAAGCATCGTCATCGCTAAAATCTGCGTCGAAAAGACGCACATCCACGCGGTTTGGATGGATGTTTTGGGGCTTTGATATTGCCATTACATTGGCCTCAGATGCTGTCACGCTGATGGACGCGTTAGTGGACCCGCTTTTCTCGATGATACCATCGTCTCGTCTTGTCAGAATTTCGGTATTCTGGATTCTAGCGGTATGAGCTATTTTAGGATGGGATAGCTCAGCCACAGAATCTTCATCTTGATCGACGTGTTGGTCACTCAAGGTGAGGATTTCACCACTCTTGATTTGGGAAAGCTCCTCGCCCGAATGGCCAATTGCACCTGTGAATGTGGGCTGCGTGGCCCTATCATGGTATGGCTCTGCCTCTCTCACGATGGCCACAGACTCTGGTGTGTTCGACTCCTTTGCCGATCCCAAACTGTTGAGCCAATCTGCTGTGGACGTGAGCTTCGAATCAGCTAAAAGCGGTATCTCATTGATTGGAGCAGGCACTTCTTCTTTGACTCTAGACTCCTCCGGCTTCGGCTCGGCAACAAGATCTGGAAATTCGTTCCTTGAGGGCACAGGAATAGGCTTGAGACCTAGGCTGACCCTGATTTCATTAGTTTCTTCTACCAGTAACGAATACGCCATGACCGCGGGCCTTTTTTGATTTTTTTTCTCTCTCTCTCTAAATAAACCAGCCGCACGGCAAGATAGTTCACATTCGTATGCACTATATCCGATTTTAGGTGAGAATGGCTTATTGTTATTGCCTGGGGATCAATTGCCGGAACTGAGTCTACGGTGAATTTTTTATAAAATCCTGAAACTCGCCTTGTATATGAGAATGTATAACTGAGTTCGCTGATGGTCCCTCGGGCTTTCATTCGCCTTCGTACTTATCATTTAGATCGCGAAATTTAGCTATCGAAAATCGTTTACTTCCGAGGCCTTATTTCGGCTTCTTTGACCGTTTCTTCCTGGTTTGCGTCGGCTTCTTTCCATGGATCAGGCGAATCTAGCGGAGTATTAAAGGGAAGACTATGCGCTTCAGTGTTATCCGGGGCATCATAACCACACGTAGCCGCGGTAGTAGGGACCACGGCTTCCTCCTTCGCACTTTCCAAGGGACCATCAACCTGGGCGCGATGTAACTCGTCGGATAATTGAATCTCGAAATGTTCCTTCAACCTTTGTTTCTCGAACTGCCAATCACGGCTAGCTTTCTCGGCGCGGAGCTTCACCGCGGCCTGTCTACTTTCATCCGCCGTCAACTCCTCGAGGGTCGGAGGCGAGTTTCTGGTGCGTCGAAGCCACAGAAGCCATTGAGGTGGGACCAGCGAGAAGTAATCGGCCTTGAAGAAGAGCTTTTGGAACGGCTCCATCTTGCGTCTAAGTCGCTGCATGTTTCCATCAGGCGAGAATTCCCAATAAGTGTTCCCGTATAAATCGTACCCCATGAAAAACCTCTTGCGGAAGGGAATATCTCTACGGGCCTTCCATCGATGTACAGCTCTTTGGAGGTATGTATACTTATTTTTCAATGAATCCATGAGGCATCTTGTTAAACGGACGTGATCGCGATCCCAGGTATCAACTTTTCAGACACGTGATGGAGATGATGGGATTCAAGCCCAGTCTGATAAGGGCTGCGACTACTGGAAATACAAGTTCCAAGTCCGAAAAAGAAGGTGATTGGGTGGGATTGTTCTCATCGCAGGAGTCGTATTGACTGTTGGAGTAGAGCTGTCTCCAATCAGCTACGGATATGGTATCATTTTGAAGTGCCAGGTATATTTATAAAGGTAAAGTTGAGTAAAATTCCTTAACCACTTATTTCCCCTCAAAGCCTCCGAGCTTGTGTAGGTACAACACATTCTCTCCTAGATAGTTCCAATACAAGTTACTCGTTTGGGAACAAAAATAAGATCGAAGCTTAAAATTTAAGGCCCAAGGCCCAAGGACTCATACCCGTTGTCACTTCCAACGCTGTAACCTGACTGGATGTTGAAATGGTAAAATTTCATGGGGTATTTTTGAGTCTACAAACCTCCCTGCAGCAGGTGTCGGTGTTATCAAATTGGTTGATGAATTTAGCAAGAGATTTCACTGAAGATTGATCGAAGAATGATCCAGAAATTTTTAGTCATGAAGATGGAGTTTGAGTGAATCGTAATGGTCTTTTTCATCATTCCCTCGGCCACACTTATGGCTATGACTATGACATATTAATCGAGAGGATCCCTTCACTAGAGCCACCAAGGTCGAGTCAGATCCCACGTGATTGCCCGATGCAAAAAACCTTGCGGCCACACTCCAGGAGCAAAACGGGTAATTAAGTTGTGGCGATAGTACCGAATAGTCGTCTCGTTCTTTGGCCTTTGCATCTCACTTTCGTTCGATACGCTATCAAGTGGGGGGGCGAATTCTGCGATAACTCTCCAGCTCCGAATTATCATCCGTCAAATCCAGGCTTTTCACACTCATCCAACCTATTTTGTTGAATACCTGTCAGTGAATTGCTATTCTCGGAGACCCGGAATCTTTGAATAGAATCACCCAAGTACAATTCCAACAATAGAATGGCTCTGCAACCCATACGACTAGTGGATGATGACGAAAGTGAGACAAGCGATAAATCAATCCCTAGCATCTACATCAAGGATGTGTGTGTACGTGGATATAGCATCGTTAGTGGTGAGCGAGGATGTGGCTTCGATACATGGACTTTGTACATTTACTACCACAATTGCGTGACACCCATAATAAAGTATAGACGATACACTGAATTCGAGCGGTTACGAAGGAGACTTCAGCAAGAATTGGCAGACAAAACAATACCGCGATTGCCCCCAAAAGATCTGCTCAGCGCGGGACGTCTTTGGAAGCGGCCTCAATGGTACGAAGAACGCCGCCGCGGATTACAATGGTTCATCAGCAATATCCTACTCAATCCCAGACTTCAAAACTCAACTGCGGTTCTCAAATTTTTACAAGCTGATTAGTGATCGAAGCCTT